>CM069137.1:80488809-80790502 GCA_035221665.1 Okamejei kenojei
TTGATGAATTCACAGAATCATCTTCTGACCTATCAGTTTACTTACATTGGAAAATAAATTATCTGTGGCTACATGCCATCTGAACATGAAAGTTATTACTGTTCTTTCATCGTCACTGGGTCCAAGTTTTAAAACCTTGCACAGTTGGGGACAAAGTGCTGGCTTTGTCAGCAAAACTCACATCCTGGAAATGAGGGAAAATTAGAAAAGAAGGTGCAAATTTCTGAAGTAGAATAACACAAATGTTATTGTATTGCACAGTGAACACAAGCAATCAGGAATAGGCAGTTCAGTGACCAATTACATGGATAGGACAGGTTTGGACTGATGTGGACCAATGCCCAGGCAGGTGGGATTAGTACAGCTGGGACATGTTGGCCGGTGTGTGCAAGTTGGGCCGAAGGGCCTGTTTCCACACTGTATCACTCTAAGACTATGTCTCCATGACACTATGACCCGAAACATCGCCTCTCCATGTCCTCCAGAGATGCTGCCTGACCCACTGAATTACTCCAGCACTTTGTGTTTTGCTCAAGATTCCAGCATCTGCAGTTCCTTGTGTCTCCCTCTCTCTGATGAATTTGCTCAACTGTTTATCAATTCCTCTGTGGTAACAAATAATGAAAGTCACTTGTGCAAAATTATTTCATTTATTGTTTGTTTTTATCTCTGCCGTGTGATATTATTCGGCAACACAATCTCATTACACTCTGCTCGTGCTGATGTTAAAGGACCACAGTTGCATCTGGATATGTTGGGTTTAACTCACTTCTGAATGTCAATTCCATTAAAACTGAGGTCAAGCTCAAGATGAGAAAGTGAAAAATCTAATAATATGATGACAATGTTGCAAGATAAAATTTGGCCTCTAACAACAAATTTCAATTACATTTTAAACGCTGTGAAGAAAATGTGCTATGAAATATTCAAGTAGAACGGAGCTTGCATAAAATGAAACAACAAATAAGTCGGCCAAGGGAACAAGAGATCAAACTAGTTTTCAAAATGAATGAATAGTCATTATAATGACGATTCAGTGAAGGTATCTTGAAGTTAACCTCAAAAACCCTAATTGGGAAAGGAACAAAAATGTCCTTAAAAAATCATTAACTGATTTGCTAAAATATAATCTAAAGCAATCAAAATGATGCTCTAACCTACTTTAAGTTAGTGCATAATGATATATATTTTTTTAATTGTGGTATGTTTTGAATTATAATTGTGCTTCAAAGATATTCTAAAACATCAGAGATTCTCTGAAAATTTGCCTCTCTGCAGTGAAAGATAGTAATTTATATCTGTATCTTTGAAGAACTATTTTAATCTATATATAGATGTAATGCAATGCAGTGAATTTTAATACTTCATTTTGCAGAACAGACAATAGCTCAGCAGACAGGGGAATCACTATGACAAGAGCTCTGATGATTAGATAGAAGAGGAATTTAGGTCAAAGAGAAGTTGAACAATTGTTAGTGCTATGAAGTGAACATTAAAAATATCTGTTAATCTTCATGAAAGAGAAAAAGGATGGAACATATCATAGGGCAAAAGATGGGAAGTATAGACCAGAACAGAAATAAGACCATAAAAATTGGGGGCAGAAGTTGGCCATTTCAGCCTAAAGGATCATAAGATCATGTGATACGAGTAGAATTCGACTATTCCGGCTCATCAAGTCTACTCCGCCATTCAACCATGGCTGATCTATCTCTCCCTCCCAACCTCAACGAGTCTGCTTCGCCATTCAATCATGGTTGATTTATTTTTCCCACTCAACTTCATTCTCCTGCCTTCTCCCCTTAACCTCTGACGTCCTTTACTGATCAAGGACCTATCAATCTCCACTTTAAAGATACTAAATCACTTGGCCTGCACCGCCATCTACGGTGATGAATTCCAAGGGCTCACCACCCTCTGGCTAAAAAACTCATCCCCATGCAGGAGGTACAAGCTTTTATTCTGAGGCTGTCCGAGTCTTCTGGTCCGAGACTCTCCCATTACTGGAGGCATCCTCTCCACATCCACTCTATCTGGGCCTTTCATTATTCGGTAGGTTTCAAAGAGACCCCCCCCCCCTCCCCCCCATTCTTCTAATCTCCAAATGCAGGCAGGTAGGACTAGTTTATATGAGGCATCTTGGCTGGCATGGATGAGTTGGGCTGAAGAGCCTGTTTCTGTGCTGCATGAAGCTGTGATTCTAATCAGTGCAAGTCAAAATTGCAATGTTTGTGGATGTTATCCATGTCACATAGGCTGGTATCCGCTGCACAGGATATTATCATGTTGCATTTGTCATGTGATAAGCATCATCCTTAGAATGATATAGCAGGATTTTAAATTGATGATCAGGGATATACCATGACTCTAACATGGCATTTGAAAACAAAGGAGGAGAGGAAATGTTACAGAAACAGAAGATATTTTAACAACACAGGACTTTGGCATCTTGAACACTAATTCTTTGCTTGGATAGAATTTATTCAATTCTGCTGTATATTCAGAAACTCTCTACAGAACACTTGTTGTTTACTGCTTTTTGTATAATGTTGCCAATCAGAAAGGATTCTGTGCAGACTTCAGAAACTCATCCTCTTGTTCAATGAATATCTTAAACATGACCCTGAAGTCTATGTGGCCAGCATTTTTTGCTTTCACCAGCTAACATCATTACCAATTTTCCAGCAATTTTACACACTATTAATACAATTTACCTTTGTGACATCCTCTGCTCCTGCTCCACTAACCTCAGTTGCACCCAACTTCAGAAGCAGGGTACGAATGCCACTTTCACAATGGGGATTGGATAGTGCAGATCATTGTTGTCTACTGATGCACCATTGTGCTGCCCTCTACAGCCCTATCTCAGCAACAATCCACTATGGACTTTACAGCAGTAAGGTTGCACAACTTACTTTGGCTTCACTAGGGTGTGGTTTATGAAATATCAATAATTTATTGTATATTTATTTGTTTTTTTGTTGCATTTACTGTTCCGAAGAACATACAGCAGGTAAGAATTTCATAGTTCCATTCTTGGTACATAATGTCAATTAAACGTTCTTGACATTAGCAAAGATGGTCATAGATTTAATTGAACAAGAAGATGGAAGGTTCATCTATCATTTAAATGCTTATCAATTTAAAACATTGTATATTTGCAGCAATCAACCACCCCATACAACTGGATTAGCCTTTCAACGGAAGAAAATGGTGTTGTTCACTCAAGAGGTATATTACAAGCTCTTTTCACTTGAGCCTTCCAAAAGGTTAATAGTGAATGCTACAAATGAAATAATAGCACTTTTGGACTTTATTGTTTTAATCCTGAAGGAAATTGTCAAAATGCAAAATTTAGAGAAACAAATAATAGTAAGATTAAATGAGAACTTACCAGTTTGAAGTTTGATCCTTATTTTATGAGGAGTTACGATGAGGGATTACATGAAGAAGCCCCACCAGGCGCATGCGCATCATACTTCAAAGCAGCGGCATGAAAACACAGAAAACCGATAGCTGAAGTAAGATAGTAAGGCTTTCAGAAGACTAGAACTACCAGATGATCCTTTCGATTATGAGGGCCGGGAGCGGAGGGCACGTAATCCCTCATCGTAACTCCTCATAAAATAAGGATCAAACATTGAACTGGTAAGCTCTCGTTTAATCTTACTATTTTACTTCGGAGTCACGTGAGTGACTACGTGAAGATTTCAAAGCTCTGAGATTTCATGCCGTAGATGCACTCCATAAGACACACTGCTTCAGTTGTCACGGCAGTGAATAAATAATATATTGAACATTGTTCAAATTATTCAATAACTATTTTAATAATAATAATAATGATAACAAAATAAAGTAATAACCCCTCTATCCCAGGGGGAAATTACAAAGAAATGATATGAAAACAAAGCAACCCAAATTAAACGGAACCCAACACAGCATGCCCAAACCCTGGCACTGTAACAACAGGTTTGTCATAGAACTCGATAAAGTCAATTCTTTAGACCATCCTGTGGCCCCGAGGATTTGGTCGAGCGGCACGTCCTGCGCCTTCGCCGCTGATGTTGATGCCGCCCTGGTGAAGTGTCCACTCCAGCGTAATCCAGAACCTGTTTATCTACAGACAAATGCATACAATCTAGTCGTAACATTTGCAATATTTGTACTCGTTGTGCTGATACTAATGCCATGAACATAACCACTTTAAGTGTTAACTTCTGAAAAGACAGTGACGTAATTGGAGCCCATTGCCGAAGCAGTGTGAGACCTATACTGACATCCCAGATTTCTGTATATCTAGGCTGGGAGGATTTTTATTAAAAATTCCTCTCATGTATCAGGATACTAACGGATGCGACCCGATAGATTGTTGTTCTGAAAAGTGTCCTAAATAGGAGGACAAAGCACTCCGAGCACTATTAATGGCATTATAACTCAGGTGCTGATCAAAATGCAACATAGCAAGGAACTCCAATACATCCAGTATGCTTGCAGTATAATAAGTTATATCTGACTGCACACAAAACATTTCCCATTTCTTTATATGAGACATATATTGTTTCTAAGTGCTATCTCTCCAAGCTGCAGTTATGACATCCATGAAGCCTGGTGGGGCTTCTTCACATAGTTACTCACGTGACTCTGAAGTAAAATAAGATAAATAACACTAGATAGTCAGTGTAAAGTATTAATATGTTTGAAACCTCTCATATGCATTTATTTTTGCACATTTAGTTTACGTCCTTTAATATTTATACAATTTACTGAGTATAATAGTGATGTTGTATTCCTTCAACATTTATACCAATAAATAATATTTTGTAGCACAACCAAACCTATAATATTCTTCCTTGTACAATTTGCGATGGCACCATTTTACAGTTTCAATAATAGATTCATTTATCACCATGAAAATAATATTACACGATGTGCTGTTAACAATGTTCATCACTAGTTTAACAGTCAGAACATCTCACCAACCCAGCCACACGTTCCAAACCTGTGACTTCTACATAAGGGCTCTCGGCTCATGGGAACAGTTTTATATCCATTTTCTCTCCAATTCATAATTCACTCTAATAAGGACGTATAATGTCCAGTCCAAATACTCAAACTTCCCATTTATTGGGCGGCATGGTGGTGCAGTGGTAGAAATTGCTGCCTTACAGAGCTTGCAATGCCAGAGACCCAGGAGAAAACCCACAAAAACCCACGCGGAGAAAACACCACGCGGTCACGAGGAGAGCGTACAAACTATGCACAGACAGCGCCCATAGTCGGGATCGACCCTGGGTCACCGCCACCGCAAGCGCTGTAAGGCAACAACTCTACCGCTGCGCCACCAGTGTTAATGCGAGGGGATCGCTGGTAGGTGTGGACTCAGTGAGCCGAAGGGCCTGTTTCTGCGTTGTATCTCTGAACTAAACGAAACTAAATAGCACTGCAGGAGCACTTTCAGCACATGCGGCAGAGTTTAAAGACCTACCACCATCTTCCCAATAAGAACTGTGGAAGGGCAGCAGAAGTATCAGTGGGAAAGCCTTTTGGGACTAGAGGCCAGTTCTATTAGCTTCAGACTAGTTATGGATAAGGACAGGGCTGGTCCACAAGTTATATTTGGGCAGGATCAACTTTGATAGTATTAGACAGGAGGTGGCAAAATTTGACCAGAATAAGTTGTTTGTTAATGGAAAGAATACTTAGAGATATATATAAGCATCTGGATAAACAGGGTCTGATCAGGAACAGTCAACATGGATTTGACAAACCTTCTTGAATTTTTTGAAGCGGTTACTAGGGAAATTGATGAGGGTAAAGCAGTGGATGTTGACTATATTGATTTCAGTAAGGCCTTTGACAAGGTTCCCCATGGAAGGTTGGTTAAGAAGGTTCAATCTTTGGGTGTTAATGGCGGAGTAGCAAGATGGATTCAGCAGTGGCTGAATGGGAGATGTCAGAGAGTAATGGTGGATGGCTGTTTGTCAGGTTGGAAGCCGGTGACTAGTGGGGTGCCTCAGGAATCTGTGTTGGGTCCACTGTTGTTTGTCATGTACATCAATGATCTGGATGATGGGGTGGAAAATTGGAAAAGTAAGTATGCAGATGATACTAAGATAGGTGGTGTTGTGGATAATGAAGTAGATTTTCAAAGTCTACAGAGAGATTTGGGCCATTTGGAAAAGTGGGCTGAAAGATGGCAGATGGAGTTTAATGCTGATAAGTGTGTAGTGCTACATCTTGGCAGGGACAAATCAAATAGGACGTACATGGTAAAATGGTAGGGAATTGGGAATGCTGTGGAACAGAGAGGTCTAGGAATAACTGTGCATAGTTCCCTGAAGGTGGAATCGCATGTAGATAGGGCGGTGAAGAAAGCCTTTGGTAGTGCTGGCCTTTATAAAATCAGAGCATTGAATTATAGGAGTAGGGAAGTAATGTTAAATTGTACAAGGCATTGGTAAGACCAATTCTGGAGTATGGTGTACAATTTTGGTCGCCTAATTATAGGAAGGATGTCAACAAAATAGAGAGAGTACAGAGGAGATTTACTAGAATGTTGCCTGGGTTCCAGCAACTATGTTACAGAGAAAGGTTGAACAAGTTAGGTCTTTATTCTTTGGAGCGCTGAAGGTTAAGGGGGGACTTGATTGAGGTCTTTAAAATGATGAAAGGGATAGACAGGGTTGACATGGATACGTTTTAATTTATCATTTATACGTTTTTAATTAAAATTTAATTGGAACCTACGTGGCAACATTGTCACTCAGGGAGTGGTGTGTATCTTGAACGAGGGTGTAGTTGAGGCAGGTACAGTAACAACATTTAAAAGACATTTGAACAGCTAGATGGATAGGGATGTTTGGAGATATATGGGTCAAACATGGCAGGGCTGCCAACATTGGGTGAGAGTTGGGAGTGAGAATTGCGAGAGACCAAGCCTGAAGGAGTGTAGTGACTGATTGTGTGTGTGTGTGTGTGTGGGGGGGGGGGGGGGGGGATGTGGGAGGGGGCTGCCCCTCCTCCCATTGGTATGGAGCTGTTGCATTTTTCAGCTTGAAATTGTACAATCTGGTGCATACTGGAGCGAGGCTTTTAACTTACACTTGAATACAATATTTATGCTTTAAATTGGATTAGCTATTAATAAGGTTAGGCTAAGTTACATTCCTAATTACATTCCACAGTGGAGCCAAGCTCTGATCAATAGATGCAGCACATGAATGATCTTAGTATATTAATGTATGGAAATCAGATTATAATCAAACACTTGGCCCATGTTGACCAACCTGGGTCTCATTGCACATCTGGTACTACTCCTGACCCTGACCAGTTGCATACCTTCTCTCATTCCTGACCCTGAGTCAAGCCTTACACCTGACCCCCTATTCTACCCTGATCATAGCTGCTTACCTGCTTAGGTTCCTAGAGCTGAACACTCCCCTGGTCCCAGCTTTAACTGCACACCTAGTACTATTCCAGAACTTGACTCTGGATGTACACTTGACCTTGCTCCTAGCTCCTCTGCACTGACAATATATCTGGCCCATACATAAAGCCCCATATCTGACCCCCTGGACTTAGCTTATTACGATCGTCCACAGGTGCTTATCTAATGCGGTAATCTTTTATGGAGCACATCATGGACCAAATTTTGTATAACAAAATTTGCTACATCCATTGGCTTTCTTGTTATCTAACATGCTAGTTACTTTGTCAAAGAAGTCATCAATTGGTTGAACACAATTTCTCATGCATAAAATTATACTGACTCAGCAGTATAAGTATTCTGTTACCATTTTCTTCATTTCCTAACAAACTGTCCTGAAACCCATTTTCACCCCCAATATTTTCAGTATTTTGCTGTTTTCCTCTCAGCTGGGATTTTCCGAAATGCAAAGTCCAATAACTATATATTTAAGCAATATTATTCTATTAAATGTGATCTTGAGAGTGCATAGTATCTTCTGTGCTATTCATAACACAACAACGATAAAAAGATATTTGTTTTGATTGTACCTACCAACATGCATACATTAATATATTACAGTTAATATGTACCGAGGGTAAATTTTTGTTCCAATGCTCTCCATTCCCAATTACTTTTACATTGATGTGATTGAAATCCAAGTGAAGTTTAAATGGCATCAGAAAAATAAAATCTCCGTAATGGATGATATTCATTACGTAGTTGGTTGGAGTCAGTATCAGCACAATTACCATATTAAACCTTGAATCTTCAGATGTCCTGGTTCAAGCTAAAACTAAAGACAAATAATAACCTCCTCACACATTCCCCTGCAAGTATTTCTGTCACTCCTTTAAAATATGCCCCTTCTTTGAACAATCTCTTAAATATCACTTCTAAATCAGTTTCCATCTGATTACACTCCTTGAGGATGTTCATCAACGTGTTCAATTAATAAAATAATGAGATTGGGGACATTTCTATTCACCCTGTCAAAGGAATTTGGGGCGGGGAGGGGGTTAGAAATAGTCAGTGAGGTAAACAAACATAATAGTTGAGTGGCAAATGACAATAGTGCTACCTTCCCAATATTTAACTGAAGGAAATAATGGGTTATCGGGGCTGTATGTTGTGACAGACAGTCTGGCACCTTGCATGTCATTTTAATATTACGCTTATCCCATCCCCCTGGATATTCCAGATGACTAAATTAAGGTTTTGTCAACTAATTACAAATCAGTCTAATTACAAATCAATAGCATTTGCCAACTCCGAAACACGAAGCGCTGAGCATTGGAATCCAGACATCACGGACAACTGGCTTCAGTTCCCCGCTCACATCTGGCAGTGCTCTATGTCTGAACCAGGGAGCACTTATGAAAGTGTGGGGGCTGAGCGATCACCGATCACTCGCCTTGGGGGGTAAACGGCGAGGGAGTGGAACAACCAAGTGGGGGGTGGGTGCCCCCCTCCCACGGTAGGGACCCTCCCACGGTAGGGGCCTTTTGAAATTTGATGTATTAAAATCATGTTTTCAATGTTTTTTGTTTGAAGTATTTTTAAGAGGTAACTTTTTAAGGGGTAACTTTTTCCACATAAAGGGTGGTGGGTGTATGGAACAAGCTGCCATAGGAGGTAGTTGAGGCAGGGACTATCCCAACATTTAAGAAACAGTTAGACTGATACATGGATAGGACAGGTTAAGGGGGAAATCCTTTAAGACCGAGACGAGAAAGACTTTTTTCACACAAAGAGTGTGGTGAGTCTCTGGAACTCTCTGCCACAGAGGGTAGTTGAGGCCAGTTCATTGGCTATATTTAAGAGGGAGTTAGATGTGGCCCTTGTGGCTAAGGGGATCAGAGGGTATGGAGAGAAGGCAGGTACGGGATACTGAGTTGGATGATCAGCCATGATCATATTGAATGGCGGTGCAGGCTTGAAGGGCCGAACGGCCTACTCCTGCACCTAATTTCTATGTTTGGCGGGACCAGAAGCAGGTAGTGTAGCTGGGACATGTTGGCGGGTGTGGGCATGTTGCGCCGAAGGACCTGTTTATATACTGTACCACTCTTAGACTACATTATACCTCCACCATGCATGAATGCTTCAAAATCAAGTGGTTGAGTTTTATTGCCATATACTCAAGCATAGAAACATGGAAAATTGGTGCAGGAATAGGCCCTTCGGCCCTTCGAGCCAGTACTGCCATTCAATAAGAGCATGGCTGTTCATCTAAAATCAGTACCTCTTTCCTGTTTTTTCCCCATATCCCTTGATTCCGCTAGCCCCAAGAGCTAAATGTAACTATCTCTTGAAAACATCCAGTGAATTGGCCTCCACTGCCTTCTGTGGCAGATAATTCCACAGATTCACAACTCTCTACGTGAAGAAAGTTTGCCCTCATCTCAGTCCTAACAGGCCTACCATTTATTCTTGAACTGTGACCCCTTGGTTCTGAACTCCCCCAACATCGGAAACATTTTTCCTGCAGTTACAGTAAGTGAAAATCTAACAGGCAAGCAGGATTTTTTTCTCCAACCACCCCCACTATCTTCCACGTTTCTACCCAGTGCTTGGTACCTACTTCCATCAGCCACTGGTTGTCCTCCAGGATGCACCGAGCCACAGCCTGGTCCATGCCGGTCACCAGGGCGAATTCGGCGCAGAGACACTCATGGCAGTGGCGCAACGCTTCCGACGCCTCCGACGGCCCAGGACTCTTGCACTGAGGCTGCTCCATGGCCAGAGCTGCAGCGAGCGATCCGCCAGCCCGTCAAACACTCGCCAGCCCTGTCTCCCCGTCCGCATCTGCTCCCGCTGCTGCTTCTGCTTCCATCCCTCCCTCAGTCCAGGCTCTCCAACACCCGCGGCCCATGCAGTTGATATGAGTTTTGAAATTCTCGTTGATCACAGAATTTCTCATGAGCATGAGAAATTTGTGATCAGCATGAGAGCGTGAGAATTTGGCGAAATGCATAAGTCTCACGCTCAATGCATGAGAGTTGGCAGCCCTGAACATGGGCAAATGGGACTAGCTTAGATAGGCTATCTTGGTTGGCCTGGACATTTTGGGCTGAAGAGCCTGTTTCTGCCATGTATGACTCAATTAACCTAACAGATGCTTCATTTGCTGATTCTCAGATCTGATGAATGTAGAAAAGATCCCACATTAAGGTAACACTTAATAATAATAAAAAATGCTGCAAGGAACTTTAACAACAGAAGGGGGAAAAAACGGCTAAAAAAATGATTGCAAACACTTTTACTAGTCTATGGAAAAAAGGCTTCAGTTTCATTTTCAGATGAAGAGTTAGACAATCCTGTTCACACATCCCACTAATGTCACCACTTGCCCTTTCGTCTCATGCCACCTTTACAAACAAATGCTGCAACCATCACTGGAGCATGTTATTTCAATTAAATTATATTTCTTTACTTTAGGGAATGTTAAATTTTATTTTGTTTAACAATATCTTCTAAGTGTACAGTATGTCATCATATAATTTCTATTCATCTGACAAATAAATTACCAAACTCTGCTATGCACATTAATTCTAATGGGAAAATTGGATGAATCAAACATGCAGAAGGACACATTCATGGAGTAACTCAACAGGTCAGCTAGCATCTGGAGAACATGGGTAGGCGATGTTTCGAGGAGACCCTTCTTCAGATCCTGACAACTTCAAACATATGTTCTCCAGAGATCATGAGTTACTTCAGCACTTTGAGTCCTTTTATGTATCAACCACCATCTGCAAATTCCTTCTTTCTACATTAATCTAACATTACTTTACTTTAAGCTGTTCTTTTGAAAAATGCAACTAAAATATTAAATGGCGCATTGCTGTACAACATGTTCAAAATAACTAAAGTGACTGCAAATGAAAAACCAGAATAGCCATAAGAAAGATCAAACATTTGGTTTCTTGTGTCAGATGCAACTTTCTGCTCTACCTATTGACAGTGCATTATTTGCTATTGTGAACAAGGATGTGTCCTTCAGATATCTTATTCATGCAAGCAGCTTAAAATAGCAAATGCATTAAAAAAAATTGAGATTTCTGTGAATAAGGATTGATTTCTTCTTTATGCACCTTTATGTTCATAGTTTGAGATATAGTGTGGGTAATGCTTTGGTTTAGCAGTCAAATCCATTACATATGTTTTAAAAGGAGACTATGCTTGCTCTGGAGGTGAGAATAGTATGAGCTTCTTTGGTTCACCAATTCTTCACCACTTGAAAGGAAATCACTGTGTAATCGTAGAGCGACATTTTGCATGCTGACCATTTTTAATGTCAAGAAGAATACATAATAGTAAGATTTTTACCAGTAACTGTCCCTGAATCTGTAAAAACTGTCAAAAACGCACACCTCCAGATTCAGGGTCAGTTTCTTCCCAGCTGTTATTAGGCAACTGAATCGTCCTACCAACAACTAGAGAGCAGTCCTGAGCTACTATCTAACTCATTGGAGACCCATGGACTATCTTTGATCGGACTTTACTGGAATTTAAAATGCACTAAAGGTTGTTTACATTATTCCCTTTACTGTATGCTGTGGATGGCACGATTGTAACCATGTATTGCCTTGACTGGCGCGCACGCAACAAATGCTTTTCACTGTACTTTGGTACACATGACAATAAACTAAACTAAAGATGTAGAAAATTTCAGGGGGGAATTCATCTTTTCTCAATGCACTTGTAAGTATTTGCTGCTACTGTAATCATCTCTGTGCACTTAGCAAAATCAATCCCATGTAGTTTGCACCGATTAGAAATTTTAGAAAGAGTAGCGATTTGTAACAAGAGTATGATCATTGCCTTGTGCAACGTTCTTGAGTTGAAGTTTGCTGCAGTTTTGACCTACATAATTATTACTTATCTCCACTCCTTTCTCAACTTGCCCATCTTTGGTTGCTGATTCGCAAGTGGCCGTTTGAAGTCAAAGGGAAGGTATGAAATGAGTGATGCTGAGTGATAGGTAACTGTGAAATGAATGCTTAGTGAATAGTTGATTTATCAAAAGAAAGATAGACACAAAATGCTGGAGTAACGGATCAGTCTGAAGAAGGGTCTTGACCCGAAACATCATCCATTCCTTCTCTCCAGAGATGCTGCCTGTCTCACTGAGTTACTCCAGCATTTTGTGTCTACCTTGAGTTTAAACCAGCATCTGCAGTTCCTTCCTACACAGTTGATTTATGAAGTTTTGCTGTAATACCATTGACTCTTTGGGGTAAATGGAATTCATTTGCTCTCATTTCTTGTTCAATGGCATAACATGGGGACTAGTATAGTTGAGAGATACAGCATGGAAACAGGCCCATCGGTCCAGCGAGTCAAAGGTGCCTATCGATCACCTGCTTACACTACTTACTTACTGCCTATTATGCTTCCTGGCATGTAGGGCAGCAACGAAGGTCCTCCACTTAGTATTGATTCCTTCAGTTGCTGTTTCCGTAACATATTTGTTTTATGAGACAGGGTTGTTAGCCCTGTGCTCAACCTCCAACCTGGAGGACCAGTGGATCGCTCTTCGTCTCGCCTCGACCCTTCGACCTGTCCAGCATGGGAGACGTATCTCCTGCTGGCATAGCTCTAGGGGTCACTGAGATACACAAGCTCCCCGACCACCACAAGGTTGCAATCCAATGGGGAGCTCCTTACACTAGTTAATATTATCCTTCTTTTGCATCCATTCCTTACACATTAGGAGAAATTTACAGAGGCCAATTAACCTACAAACCCACACGTCTTTGGGATTTAGGTTGTATTCGGAGCACACAGAGGAAACCCACATGGTTGCAGGGAGAACATGCAAAACTCCACGCAGACAACATTCGAGGTCAGGTCTCTGGCGCTGCGCGGCAGCAGCTCTACCAGCTGCGCTACTGTGTTGCCCTAAATATTTTATTTCATATTATTTTGTTTTAGAATCTTCTTGAATGTTCAAATTTTTCATAATAACCAATTTTCAGAAAATACAATTTACCAGTATATCCCGATCATAACGGCAAGAAACAAAATGCTGAAAGCTATTTTTCACTGTAGTAAACAAAGTGTCAATATCCATATGTGTGAATACACTATATTAAAATACCCCAAATGCATTTCACGCAGGCCTTTTGATTTATAAAATCTCTCCTCACAAAACGTATTCCTTTCATAATTTGAATAATGGTTGCAAATTGTGCTGTGTAAATAAAAGTTAACTTGGATGAAGGCAAGCCTAGGTACTGTACAGAGCGGCAAGGTGGCACAGCAGTAGATTTACTGCCTTACAGCACCAGAGACCTGGGTTTAATCCTGACTACGCGTGCTGTGTGCACGTTGTTCCTGTGACCATGTGGGCTTTCTCCGGTTGCTCCAGTTTCCTTCCACAGTCGGGCGGATCAGTGGGCCATAGGGCTTTATCTCTCTAAACTCTCAACTCTAAATGTCCAATTACAGGAGGATACAACAGAGGAGAAAGATAAACATTAGAGGATCCACTAATAACTTGCAAATCTCTGCAATCTCCCTTTTCATGAAATAAACTATGGATTCATTATATTGCTCCAATCTTGAATGTCGCATTCACATGTTTCAAGAACGATTTTCCAAAAATATGAATTTATCAGTGAGCTATGATCTTAAGAGGGAGAGATAAAATGCTGACACATAAAATTCCTTTGTTTATACAGGAGAGGATGACATTCACTTCTGAATTGTTGGTGCTTGCCCTAAGTCGGTGAATAGCAATCTGTTAAAGCTAAATTAAATCAACACCAGGGGATCCCTTTAATTGCCGCAATGCTGGACCATTTCCTGTTGCCTGATGCTTAAGGGGCAAAGATTTATAATTTTCTCAAAGGAAGAAATGTCTTGCTAATCAAAATGAATAATTAGATTGTGTGAATACAAGGCTTTGAAGCAACCAACTCTTAAAAATTACTTTGATTCATGTTGTTTGGAATAGCTTTCAAGCTGCAAATTAACCAAGAAAACTGCCATATTTCATTAATCCAAATACAACTTTTGCACTCTTTAATGCAACTGGCTGAACAAAGCCAGAATGATTTTTTTCAAATAGTGTCATTATTCTTGGTTAGATTTCTAGTATATTTTTATCCCCCATGTCGTCTTTTTAGCCTCTTGCCAATGTTTGTTTGGTCACATTACAATGAAAAAGCCTTAAGCTGTTTTTTCCCCAATTATAATCGATCATTTAATATATTGTTGTAGATTTAAGCCCATACATTCCAAGGAATGTACAATCGGGTATAGCAGACACTCACAACCAAATATTCTCATCTATTTCATAATTTTCCTGCATTGCAAAGATGCCCTGAGATTTTTTTCTTCACTGCAGTATGTATTCTTACAAGCCATTCTCCACTCCCACCAATCCTCGCCTCAAACAACTCTAAATGTGGTCTCACCACATAATACTATAACTCACCGCTGTCATACACATACCAGATTTTGCTTATCTGACATCCCCCATCTGAAATCGCATTCTGTAATCTGCCCAGGACCGCAGGTAACCAGCCTTGATCTCTTTGGCTCTCGACAACATGGTCCCATGGAAACAGAACTACTGGTTGCACAGTGAGGAGATTCTGTTCCATGGTGGCTCTGCGGTAGTTTAGTTTAGTTTAGAGTTACAACGCGGAAACAGGCCCTTCGGCCCACTGAGTCCACGCTCACCAGCGATTCCTGCACATTAACACTAGCCTACACACAATTAGGACAATTATAATGAACCAAGCCAATTAACCTATAAACTTGTACGTCTTTGGAGTGTGGGAGGAAGCCGAAGATCTCGGCGAAAACCCACGCGGTCACGGGGAAAACGTACCAACTCCATACAGACAGCAGCCGTAGTCGGGTTCAAACCCGGGTCTCCGGTGCTGCAAACAGTGTAAGGCAGTAACTCTAGCACTGCACTACCGTGCCGCCCTGTAGAGCTACTGCTTCACAGCGCCAGAGACTCGGGTTAGATCCTGACCTCGGGTGCTGTCAGTGTGGAGTTTGAAAACACTCTCTGTGACTGTGTGGGTTTCCACCCACATCCCAAAGACATGCAGGTTGGTAGGTTAATTGACTTCTGTCAATTGCCCTTAGTGTGTAGGGAGTGGATGCAAAATATAAGATAATAGAAACAGTGGGAACAGGAGCTCGATGGTTGGTGTGGACTTAGTGGGTGAAGGGCCTTTTTCAAAGCTGTCTCTCTAAACTAAACTAAACTAAATTAAAGTAAAGTAAACTAAACTAAGCTGAACTTCGTTGAAAGTTGGCAAAGCTGGGAGCGCGGCCGTGCAGACTAAAAAGCTGTAACTATTTTTAAAAGCTTTTAAATGCCCGTGACATTAAAGGATGTGCTACATTAGAATGAAACAATTTAAAAATCAAACCGTAAAGATGAAAATAAAACGCACTCAAAACACATAAAATACTCAATTAAATGCATCAAAGTAAAGCAAAGTAATATTAAAGTGTAACTTGTGGCTTCTGATTTTCTGAGCTACAATCTCAGTTAAAATTCATCATAGTCAGAGTCATATAGTGTGGAATCAGGTCCTTTGACCCGACGCCCCTACACCGACCAGCATGTCCCATCTACACTAGTCCCACCTGCCTTTGTTTGGCCCATATCCTTTTAAACCTGTCCTATCCATATGCCTGTCCAAATGTTTCTTAAACGTCACAATATTACCTGCCCTAACTGCCTCCTCCTGCAACTCATTCCATACACCCACCACCCCCTGTATGAAGAAGTTACCCCCCAGATTCCTATTAAATCTTTTTCCCTCACCTTAAACCTATTCCCCTACTCTGGGTAAGAGACTCTGTGCGTCTACCTGATCTATTCCTCTCATGGTTTTGATCAGGTCTGGGTTCCTGCACCAGTTTCGGCCTGGAGTGGGATCTGAGAAAACATTCAGTGGCACTATGTTGGGAATGATGGATGACTGGACTCCACCATAGAATTCCGTGCAGAGCCCATCCACAGAGTAGGTAACAATGTGGCCTTCTCAGAATGTCAGTACACACAGGGGTTCTATGTTTGATGGCACATGTGTGGTGGCTTGGCACCTAATGGTGGAATGATGATACATCTAATGGAATCTGCCAGCATTTGCTCACAAAATCCTGCCAAATGGAATTTTTTTGGGTGGTAAAGAGACCTATGATAAAATCAGAAAACAAAATAGTTCTGAAATTGTCAATGATTCAATAAAAAAATGTAAAAAATGTGCAAGTTTAGACTTGCAGCAGCTGCTAATACTTGTGTTAATACCATTCAAAGTATTGCTCATTACAAGTTGTAATTTTTATAATGATCCTGCAGAAATGACATCTTTAATAGCCAATTTACATTTCAGGATATTTATAGAAAATCTCCTCACTGAACACATTGACAACTATAGCTTGGAAATTGCGGTTGGTGAACTAGAAAAAAAAATCATCCAACATAACTGCATGACACCTATGTTAAATATTTTAACAAAGAAATTAGACCATTTATTTTAAATTTATTTTAAATAGTGGACAGAGTAACTGTTCATGTATTTTTTTTAACATGTCATAATGTACTTCACAGCTGGGGAGAAGTTGGACACTGTTTTGAAATATTTGCACTACTGAATAAATTGCAATCCAGGAGAAGTTTGAACCAGCCGTAAGCCCATGGAATAAAACCTGGAAATGCTGGAAACATCCAGCAGGTTGGGTAGCATTTGCAAAAAGGAGAAACAGGTTTAAGTTTCAAGTCAAAGGCTCTTCGTAAGAGCTCGCTAAGTGAGCAACCAAGTTAGCTTTTATTTGTGAGAGGGTGGGGGAAGAGATGGATAAGACCAAAGGATGGACCCAGCCTTCCCTACTCTTTCTGCAATCTCACCATAGTCCTGAGGAAGATCTGAAATATTAATTATGTTCCTATTTCCACAGATGCAGTCTGACATAAAGTCATAGACTCAATCAGCACAATCTGACATGGAGTCATAGTCTGAAACTGCTCATGGGATATGCTCGTATGGGATATGCACATCCCATTTGCCTGTGTTTGACCCATATACTCTAATATCTTCCTATCCATGTACCTGTCCAAATGTCTTTGAAATGTTGTTATTGTACGTACCTCAACAGTTTCCTCTGGCAGTTCATTCCATAAAACCAGCACCTTCTGTGATGGACCCACTGGTTCCTATTAAATCTTTCCCCTCTCACCTTAAACATATACCCTCTAGTTCTTAATTCCTCAACCCTGGGAATATGAATGCATTTGTCCTATCTATGCTCATGATTTGATTATTCTCTATAAGATTACCCTACAGCCTCCTGCACTCCAACAAGTAAAGTCCTGGCCTGCCAAACCTCCATCCATAACTCACTCTCTCTCTGGCCCTGGTAACATCCTCGGTTTTTTTTTCTATACTATTTCCAGCTTAATGGAACCTTTCCAAAAGTAGGGTGACCACAACTGAACATAATAACCCAAGTGCAGCCTCACCAGTGTCTCATACAACTATAACATAACATCCCAATGTCTATACTCAGTGATCTTAACCAGCGTGCCAACAGACCTCTTAACCACTCTGTCTACCTGTGATGGTGCTTTTAAGGCACTAAACATTTGTACTCCTAGGTCGCTCTGCGCAATAACACTCCACAGGGCCGTACCATTCACTGCAAAATTCCAAACCTAATCTGTGTTCAATTTGCAGCAACTTGCCCTTATCTGAATTAAACACCCTTTGCCATTCCTTGGCCCACTTGGACAGCCAATCAAGATCCCCGCTGTAACTCTTGATAATCTTCATTGTCTACCATACCACCTATTTAAACATGTCTTGTAGTTTCTCATCCAAATCACTGAACTAGATGATGCTTGTTTCACAAGTTCACAGGTTATTGGAGTAGAATTAGGCCATTCAGCCCATCGAGTGTACACCATTCAATCATGGCTGATCTCTGCCTCCAAATCCCATTTTCTCCCCTTCTCCCCGTAACCATTGACACCCGTTCTAATCAAGAATTTTTCTATCTCTGCCTTAAAAATATCCACCGACTTGGCCTCCGCCGCCCTCTGTGGCAATATGTTCCACATTTTCCAGCATTTTTTAACATTCCAGATTTCCACCATCTGTAAGTTATGATTTTCAATAATCTTCTAGGAAGATTGATGCAACATCAAATTG
This sequence comes from Okamejei kenojei, assembly GCA_035221665.1. Taxonomy (NCBI): domain Eukaryota; kingdom Metazoa; phylum Chordata; class Chondrichthyes; order Rajiformes; family Rajidae; genus Okamejei; species Okamejei kenojei. The sequence goes on from CM069137.1 coordinate 80,507,464, forward strand.
GACAGGAGAATATTTGTGAAGGATTGAGTAGTTTCAAAATTAATGAGCTTATTTTGATATCATAAATCATGATGATGGACATTAAAGTCTGCCACCTGCCTACATCCATATTTGTTAATGGAAATGTTTCTATATATAATAACATGGAATATAAAGATAACAAAATACTGTTGCTATTTCCTGCAGTCTCTATTTGATTTATTTTTCTAGTTTTAGAAAGTCTCTAGTTTTATATGAAGGGAGTATTGATTATTTTAATACTTCCTTTTTCTTCCTTCATTTCACACCCTCACTACTCATTTTCTCAAATATTATGCTTTCTTTATTTAGCCCTTTCCTGCTGAGATATCTCTGTATGAATGCAAATAAATTTCTGGTGCCTGATCAAGTGTATTCAAGAAATTACAGGGGCCCTGGCTGAGATGTATGTATCATTGTTAGCCACGAGTAAGGTACAGGAGGATTAGAGGGTGATTAATGTTGTGCTTTTATTTAAGAAGAGCTCCAAAGAAAAAGATAAAGGGAGATAATGTCCATTATGGCTCTTTAAACCAAGTTGTCAGATTCAAGCAAATTGCTGTTTGAAATACTTCTGACAAACCAATGGCTAAGAGAAGGACACAAACTGCTGCAGTAACTCAATGGGTTAGGCAACATCCCTGGAGAACATGGATAGGTGACGATTCAGGCCAAGACTCTTCACTGGGGTATGGTGCCCAATGTAAGTGCTGTTGTCACACAGGGAGGGAATCCATCGCACCACAATGGGGAACCCTTCCCCCTCACCACCTCATTCTCACCATAAACACATACAAGTAGCCCCTGCTCAACATTCAAGCAGGCCCAGACCACATCAACTGGGTCTCGACCCGAAACAAAACCTATCCACCCATCCATGTCCTCCAGTTATGCTGCCTGACCCGCTGAGATACTCCAGCACATGTTTTTCCTGCTGTGTATAAACTAGCATCTCCAGTTCTTTATTTCTATGGCTAAGCAAAGGAGCAACAGCAGTAAAATGTTTATTAAAAAAACACATTCAGAAGAAATAAATGTGAGCTACTTCAAGGCAATGAAGTAACTGTGCTGTATAGGAAGGGACTGCAGATGCTGAAGTTGGACACAAAATGCTGGAATAACTCAGCTGGACAGGCAGCATCTCTGGAGAGAAATAATGGGTGACGTTTCGGGTCGAGACCTTTCTTCAGACTGAGGGGGAGAGCGAGATACATAGATAAGGAAGTGCAAGGTGTGAAAATAGGACAAAGGGAATAGTGATCAAGGCCATTGCAGAATAGATCATTGTTGTTTTCACACCTTACACTTCCTTATCTATGTATCTCCCTCTCCCCTGACATCAGTCTGAAGAAGGGTCTTGACCTGAAATGTCACCCATTCCTTCGCTCCAGAGTTGCTGCCTGTCCCACTGAGTTACTCCTGCATTTTGTGTCTTTCCAAGGCAATGAAGTAACTGTGCTGATTTACTGGTGCAAAAGGTATTGAGCTCACAGGGACTGCCATTGTGGCAGCTGCCTGCGATCACCTCACAAGGACTGGTAAAAAATTTCCTCTACTACTTGACTAGTGAACACAAATTGGTCCGGGGAGATTTGAAAATGCAAATAACTAAAAACGCAAGATGATTTTCGCAGAAAAGCGGGAAAACAAATGCTGATGAATCCAATACAGTATTCCAAATATAAAAATCTTTGTGAAGATAGGATGAATCTGCAGAATCATCACTCAAATGCACATGAAATATTAATTCTGTGTAATGCAGTGCAAGAAGGCAAAACTATGAACCTCAGCCTGGTAATAGCAAACCTGATCAGCCATACTGCAGCACAAACTGTATTAATGGCAGATAAAGAGTAGGTCTCACCAGCTATTTCTTTGGAGAAATAGAACATGACAATAGATTTATAAAAACTTCATCATGTCGTCTCTCTTGTGAGCTTGGAAGCGTAATTGGTGCAGAATTTCAGGCAGCTTTCTTTTGACCTGTTGGGATTGCTTCAGCTTTTTGTCCAAAACTATTTAAACAGTCTGTTGCTTTCAAGATCAAGGATTCCCCTGTCAACCGAAAGAAGAATCATTACTGAATTAATCTCGGGGAAAAATACCTGGCGTAATGACACCAGGACCTCAGTTCAAAACCTCGTATTGTGAAAAAATGAGAGTGCTTTAATGGATAATTAACACCATATTTTACTTGTTTCGCTATGCCGTATTGGGAAATGACAAAAATAAACAGTAAACCCTTGTTTTAAATGCTCTTCATAACAGATTTAAGCTATAGAAGTTTGACCTACCGGCGGTTGCCCAAGCCATTCCCAGTCCGAGCCCCCTCCCTGGCTGCTTCTAGCGTCAGGTGCCCACGCCGCCACCCTTGACTAATGCCGCCTTCCCTGCCGGCAACAGCCCCAGCTTCCCAAGCCATCCCCGCACCATGCCACTTCCAGGCAATGTCTGCTCTTGCCACCGCCTCTGCTGACCCTCACCTGCAGTGTATGCAATTCCAACATGTCCCCGCTGCTCTTTACATGCATACCTTGGGCATTCACTCAGTTTAGAGATATAGCGAGGAAACGGGTCCTTCAGCCCACCGAACGCGCGCCACCCATTGATCACTCGTACACCAGTTCCATGCTATCCCACTTTCGCATCCTTCTAAGGTCAATTTACAGAAGCCAATCAACCGACAAACCTGCACATCTTTGGCATGTGGGAGGAAACCAGAGCAGTTGGAGAAAACCCACAGGGAGAACATACCAACTCTGCACAGACAGTACCAGAGGTCAGGATCGAACCTGGATTTCTGACACTGTGAGGCAGCATCTCTACCACTGCGCCACTGTGCCGCCCAGCGCACCTATTGTTGGAATGCATCTGGTATGCTTCATTAACCTTGCTATTCACCGGAACTCCCACCTTTATAAATCTGTGGATATACACACCAAGGTCTGTTTGTCCATCCACTCCGCTCAGTATCCGACCAGTATCCAACCATTCATTGGCTATATTTAAGAGGGAGTTAGATGTGGCCCTTGTGGCTAACGGGATCAGGGGATATGGAGAGAAGGCAGGTAAGGGATACTGAGTTGGATGATCAGCCATGATCATATTGAATGGCAGTGCAGGCTCGAAGGGCCGAATGGCCTACTACTGCACCGATTTTCCATGTTTCTATGTTTCTATGTTAATGTTTTCTCCTGTCGCAATTCTCCAAATACATTAGCTAACAATCCTCTGGATGAATTCCATTAGTCACTCTTCACAAGGCAACTATGACCTCTGCTCTCTTTTGAATCCAATTTGCCACCTTCCCTTAGGAATCAGGGGCTTTTACTTTTATGACTAGCCTGCCATTTGGAAGAGAGTCAGCACAGTGGCGCAGCAGTGGAGTTGCTGCCTCACAGCGCCAGAGACCCGTGTACGATCCTGACTACTGGTGCTGTCTGTATGGAATTTGTACATTCTTCCTATGACCACATGGGGCTTTCTCCGGGTGCTTCGGTTTTCTCCCACATTCCAAAGATATGCAGGTTATGGATATCTGTATGAACTAGTGTATGGATGATCGTTGGTCAGCGTGGCCTTGGTGGGCCAAAGGGCATGTTTCCATGCTGCGTCTCTAAACTGAACTAAATTAAACTAAATTGCGAAAACAGTTTGGGAGCCACTGTAGATCTCAGATATCAAAAAGGTGTGTCTGCACATGCATCAATTTTAGGGTGAATTGCACTAAATTTCATGTTGAACATGAAATTAGCAACATTAACGTATCTAAATCAACATAATTTATTAACATAGGGAATAGTTGTGGAAGTAAGACATTGCTCCTTGGGTCTGCTTCATCATTCAAATGGAAAAGGCTGATCTGATCTCAACTTCACCCAAGAGATTATTTATTTATTCATTTATTGGCATCATCTGACTGTTTCTGATTGTATGCATGTTTTAGGCTTTCTGCTTGTAGAAGTCTACATATTATGTGACAAGTACTGACAGACATATTTCAATTAGTTGTAGGTAGCAACAACATAAGTATTGAGTATAACATTCAGAGTCACTCCTGACACATCTGCCGATTGAACCCCCCATCACCTGTATCCACTTATCACTTACCAGGCTTTGTCCTGCACCCAGCATTTCCAGCTTTCTCTCCCTCTACAAACAGTCTGTAGAAGGGTACTGACCCAAAACGTTGCTTGTTTATTCTCTCCACGGACGCTGTCTGACCTGCTATCTTACTCCGGCACTTTTTAATGTTTTACTCTAGATTCTAGCATCTGCAGTTCCTTATGCCTTCATCTTAATTTAAACATTGTTTCTGTAAAGCCACTGTCCCACTTAGGAGACCTAAACAGCAACCTCTGGTGACCTTGTCCGCCACCCAAGGTTTCCATGAGGTCACCGGAGGCTTTGGTCACTCTCCCTAATGGTCGAAAGTGGTTGCTGCTATTTTTTGATCATGTTTAAACCGGCCTCGACTAAAAATAGGTAGCTGTTTAAAAAAAACGATAATTCTTTAGTCGCAGGTCCAGCCGAAGCCGGTTTTCTTCAGTTGAGGAAGGTTTTCAACATATGCGAGGGAGGTGGTAGGAGGTTGCAGGTCAACTCGACCTTGATTTTTTTTGGGTGGTGGGCAAGGTCACTAGAGGTTGCTGTTTAGGTCTCCTAAGTGGAACAGGGGCTTAACTCACTGGATAATTTCCAAGGCTGCACAACCATTATCTTACAACAAGTTCAGCCCTCGAAAATAATTTAGCTCATTTAGCTTAAGTTATTAATTGGTGAGAGTGTCATTGTTCATGAAGGTTTCTCTTGGCTCAAGATGCCTATGAAAGTGCATTGCACTGTCATGCATCATCCTGGGAAATATCTAGGCCTACTTCGAGTCAAGAGTCAAGAGTGTTTTATTGTCATATGTCCCAGATGGGACAATGAGATTCTTACTTGCTGCAGCACAACAGAATATGTGAATATGTAAACATAGTACATAACGGGGGAAGAGAAAAAAAAAGACCCATTTGTAACATTTTATTAATTTAGAAAATAAAATGTGGGAAAATAATTCTGGGCAGTTCAGATTAAAAATATGAATTTTTGGTTGGTAAATTTAGATTATGTGCCAAGCTGGCTAAAGATGGAAAAGGAAATCTGTTTCCCTTTTGATGTAGGTTCGATTCTTTTTGCACCAAGGGAAGTACAAAAAAAAACGTATGGTGACAACCCTATAATTCATAACGAAGGACGGTTTGCACCTGGAATGGAATGGAACCAATGTTCTTGGGGGAGTGTTTGCTAGTGCTGTCGGGGAGGATTTAAACTAATGTGGCAGGGGGATGGGTACAAGAGCAGAGAGGCAGGTGGGTGTAAAATGAGGGTAGAAGCAATAGGTAGCAAGGTGAAAAGTAAAAGTGGCAGGCAGACAAAACCAGGGCAAAAATCAAAAAGGGCCACTTTTCAGCAAAATTGTATAAGGGGTAAGTGCGTTGTAAAGACAAGCCTGAAGGCTTTGTGTCTCAATGCAAGGAGTATTCGTAATAAGGTGGACGAGTTGAACGTGCAGATAGATATTAATGATTATGATATAGTTGGGATCACGGAGACATGGCTCCAGGGTGTCGTAGGCTGGGAGCTGAACATCCAGGGATATTCAATATTCAGGAGGGATAGAGAGAAAGGAAAAGGAGGTGGGGTAGCGTTGCTGGTTAGAGAGGAGATTAACGCAATGGAAAGGAAGGACATTAGCTTGGAGGATGTGGAATCGGTATGGGTAGAGCTACAAAACACTAAGGGGCAGAAAACGCTGGTGGGTGTTGTGTACAGGCCACCTAACAGTAGCAGAGAAGTTGGGGATGGTATCAAACAGGAAATTAGAAATGCGTGCGACAAAGGCAAAACAGTTATAATGGGTGACTTCAATCTACATATAGATTGGGTTAATCAAATTGGCAGGGGTGCTGAGGAAGAGGATTTTTTGGAATGTATGCGGGATAGTTATCTAAATCAACATGTAGAGGAACCAACGAGAGAGCAGGCTATTTTAGACTGGGTTTTGAGTAATGAGGAAGGGGTAGTTAGCCGTCTTGTTGTACGTGCCCCCTTGGGCAAGAGTGACCATAATATGGTTGAGTTCTTCATTAGGATGGAGAGTGACATTGTTAATTCAGAAACAATGGTTCTGAACTTAAAGAAAGGTAACTTTGAGGGTATGAGACGTGAATTGGCCAAGATTGACTGGCAATTAATTCTAAAAGGGTTGACGGTGGATATACAATGGAAGACATTTAAAGACTGCATGGATGAACTACAAAAATTGTTCATCCCAGTTTGGCAAAAGAATAAATCGGGGAAGGTAGTGCATCCGTGGATAACAAGGGAAATCAGGGATAGTATCAAAGCAAAGGATGATGCGTACAAAGTAGCCAGAAAAAGCAACATACCAGAGGACTGGGAGAAATTCAGAGACCAGCAGAGGAGGACAAAGGGCTTAATTAGGAAAGGAAAAATAGATTATGAAAGAAAACTGGCAGGGAACATAAAAACTGACTGCAAAAGTTTTTATAGATATGTGAAGAGAAAGAGGTTAGTTAAAACAAATGTAGGTCCCTTGCAGTCAGAAACAGGTGAGTTGATCATGGGGAACAAGGATATGGCGGACCAATTGAATAACTACTTTGGTTCCGTCTTCACTAAGGGAGACATAAATAATCTGCCGGAAATAGCAGGGGACTGTGGGTCAAAGGAGGAATTGAGTGAAATCCAGGTCAGTCGGGAAGTGGTGTTGGGTAAATTGAATAGATTAAAGGCCGATAAATCCCCAGGGCCAGATAGGCTGCATGCCAGAGTACTTAAGGAAGTAGCTCAGGAAATAGTGGATGCATTAGTGATAATCTTTCAAAACTCTTTAGATTCTGGAGTAGTTCCTGAGGATTGGCGGGTAGCAAATGTAACCCCTCTTTTTAAGAAGGGAGGGAGAGAGAAAACGGGGAATTACAGACCAGTTAGTCTAACATCGGTAGTGGGGAAACTGCTAGAGTCAGTTATTAAAGATGGGATAGCAGCACATTTGGAAAGTGGTGAAATCATTGGACAAAGTCAGCATGGATTTACGAAAGGTAAATCATGTCTGACGAATCTTGTGGAATTTTTCGAGGATGTAACTAGTAGCGTGGATAAGGGAGAACCAGTGGATGTGGTATATCTGGACTTCCAGAAGGCTTTCGACAAGGTCCCACATAAGAGATTAGTATACAAACTTAAAGCATACGGTATTAGGGGTTCAGTATTGATGTGGATAGAGAACTGGCTGGCAAACAGGAAGCAAAGAGTAGGAGTAAACGGGTCCTTTTCACAATGGCAGGCAGTGACTAGTGGGGTACCGCAGGGCTCAGTGCTGGGACCCCAGCTATTTACAATATATATTAATGATCTGGATGAAGGAATTGAAGGCAATATCTCCAAGTTTGTGGATGACACTAAGCTGGGGGGCAGTGTTAGCTGTGAGGAGGATGCTAGGAGACTGCAAGGTGACTTGGATAGGCTGGGTGAGTGGGCAAATGTTTGGCAGATGCAGTATAATGTGGATAAATGTGAGGTTATCCACTTTGGTGGCAAAAACAGGAAAGCAGACTATTATTTAAATGGTGGCCGATTAGGAAAAGGGGAGATGCAGCGAGACCTGGGTGTCATGGTACACCAGTCATTGAAAGTAGGCATGCAGGTGCAGCAGGCAGTGAAAAAAGCGAATGGTATGTTTAGCTTTCATAGCAAAAGGATTTGAGTACAGGAGCAGGGAGATTCTACTTCAGTTGTACAGGGTCTTGGTGAGACCACACCTGGAGTATTGCGTACAGTTTTGGTCTCCAAATCTGAGGAAGGACATTATTGCCATAGAGGGAGTGCAGAGAAGGTTCACCAGACTGATTCCTGGGATGTCAGGACTGTCTTATGAAGAAAGACTGGATAGACTCGGTTTATACTCTCTGGAATTTAGGAGATTGAGAGGGGATCTTATAGAAACTTACAAAATTCTTAAGGGGTTGGACAGGCTAGATGCAGGAAGATTGTTCCCGATGTTGGGGAAGTCCAGGACAAGGGGTCACAGCTTAAGGATAAGGGGGAAATCCTTTAAGACCGAGATGAGAAAGACTTTTTTCACACAGAGAGTGGTGAGTCTCTGGAACTCTCTGCCACAGAGGGTAGTTGAGGCCAGTTCATTGGCTATATTTAAGAGTGAGTTGAATGTGGCCCTTGATCAGAGGGTATGGAGAGAAGGCAGGTACGGGATACTGAGTTGGATGATCAGCCATGATCATATTGAATGGCGGTGCAGGCTCGAAGGGCTGAATGGCCTACTCCTGCACCTAATTTCTATGTTTCTATGTTTCTAATAGACGTATTTGGAAACAAATAGTTAAGACCCTACATATGGATAATTTGTCACTTTGTTTGTCAATTATGAATAATCCTTTGTTTAAGCCCTCTGTATTGGACAAGGGGTTTAGACACTGGAATGATTTAGGAATTAAAAGGATAGAACACCTTTACAAGAAAGGAACATTTCTTTCATTTCAAGAGTTACAGGATATCTATGGATTGCAGTCAAATAACATATTTAGGTATTTACAACTTAGAAACTATATTGTCAAATACGCAAGACTATAAAAATAGAAAACCAGGATTATTAGATGAATTGTTTAATAAACACCCAAATACAGAAAAATTAATAGCGTATATATACAATACTATCTTGGATAGGGAAATCCCAACTTCGGAAATATATCGACAAACATGGGAAAATGAAATAGGTTTATCTATAACGAAGGAAACTTGGGAAGAAAGCCTACAATGTATACATCGTTGCTCATTAAATGCTAGACATATATTGATACAATTTAAGGTATTACACAGATTACATTATTCAAAAACGAAATTAAATAGAATTTATCCTAACATTTCTTCTATTTGTGATAAATGTCAGAACTTGGAAGCTAAGTTAACGTATAGTTTTGTAACATGTATAAAACTCAACTATTATTGGACAGAAATCTTTAGAGTTATCTCTGAAGTTCTTAAAATTAAACTGGACCCAGATCCAAAATTAATAATATTAAAAGTTCCGGATTCAAATCTAATATTAACAGTAAACCAAAGAAATTTCTTGGATTACTGTTTGATAATAGGGAAAAAATTAATATTGAAATTTTGGAAGGGAACATTATCCCCCACAATTAAAATGTGGACAGTGGAAATGTTGGAGACGTTGCATTTGGAAAGAATCAGAGTTGTCCTAATGGACAAATACGAACTCTTAGAAAACAGATATGGTCTCCATATACAGAATATTTGAAGGGGTAGCTGTTCTTGGCATCACAACTCAATGGGTACCCAGCAGGATTAGATGAAAATAATTCTTTTTTTTTTGGGGGGGATTTGTATGCATGTCTCTATTGATATCGTTATTTGAAATTGTGTTATTCACTATTAAGATGTATACTATAATCTTTTTTTTTCTTTTTTCTTTTTTTTCTCTTCTCTTTCTCTATATAATCAAAATTATTATTTAATCACTATTCTTATTGATTAAAATCTATTCTTTTCTTTTTCTACTTTCTAAAAAAATAGAAGTTTATAAGAATTATTTGTAACATCCGTATACTTATTGAAATAAGTTGGTTGTGTATTTGAAAAGTTATTATACCGTTGTTATGATGGATAACTTCTAATAAAAATATTATTAAACAAAATAATTTAGAAAATAAAATGTGGGAAAATAATCCACTTTTTCAATATAGTGGCAATGTGGGGGGTGTTTGAGGAAGGAAAATCGAGTGCAATTTATTTCTAAGACAAAACTGATATTTTCCAAAGACATTGAATAGGGCTAATAATATTGTATTTGTGAACATTGCAACAGGGAACATTTTACGTCACTATCTCCTTCCATGGTGGCATAGTAATCCCTTATCATGTATCTGTACCCTGTGAATGGCATGATTGTAGTCATGTATTGTCTTTCTGCCGGCTGGTTAGCAAGGAACAAAAGGTTTTCACTGGTACCCCGGTACACGTGACAATAAACGAAACAAAACTAAACTAGACAGCGGTGCAGCTGTAGAGCTGTAGTTTCACATCACCAGAGAACCCAGTTCAGTCCTAACTTCAGATGCTACCTGTGTGGATTTTGCATGTTCTCCCTGCAAGGGGTTTCCTCCGGATGCTCAGGTCTCCTCCCACATCCCAAAAATAAGGTCATAAAGAATAGCAGTAGAATTCGGCCATTTGGCCCATCAAGTCTACTCCGCAATTCAATCATGGCTGATCTATCTCTCCCTCCTAACTCCTGCCTTCTCCCCATAACCTCTGACACCTGTTCTAATCAAGACTCCATCAATCGCCGCGTTAAAAATATCCACTGACTTTGTCTCCACAGACTTCTGTGGCAAAGAATTCCACTGATTCACCACCCTCTGACTAAAGAACTTTCTCCTCTACTTCCTAAAAGAACGTCATTTAATTCTGAGGCTATGACCTCTAGTCCTAGACTCTCCCACTAGTGGAAACATCCATGAGAAAGTGGGATAACATAAAGTGAGTGTGATTGGGTGATCGATGGTCAGCGTGGACTCAGAGGGCCGAAGGGCCTGTTTCCATGCTGTATCTCTAAACTAAACTATTATTGTCAATGCATAATATCAGCATGCCACCATGCATTCCAGTTACAAATCTTGTAAGGCATCTTGTCCCTTATGGTCAAACAGAATCTGTAAAGAAACCTGTCTGTGACACAATGCTGTCCTTGAAGATTAAGCCCATTGTCAGTGACTAAACTGAGAGGCTGGCTATGCCAGGGTTTGAATGCACATTGGGCCTGATTGTTATTTTGAAAGGGAGATTCACTTTCATTCTAAATCATCATGTTTTAGAATCATTACCATCTACATCGACAAATAAATATTTCAATTTTGCATTATTTTTCTTGTTTTTCATTAGGTTTAGGATGTTTTTTAAAAAAATGAATAAAACTATCCTCTGTGAAGTTGACTTGTATTTAGGAAATTATGTGAAAGTATTTTTAAAATACTTTTATTTATCCATATTCTTCTTGGCCACTCTTTCAAACATTTACCTGTTTTTTTTCTGAAACTGGGGAAAGTTTTTGTTTAATCAAAGAAGCAGAGAAACTCAGGCAATGAAATTTGAATCGCATGAAAAGATTCAAACAGAAAATCAACCTCAAATTAAAAAGCTGCCTTTATATAATTACACTTAATAATTAATGGATGCTGAATATCAGCAAACCTGTCACAAAACTTGTTTTAAGATATGAGGTACGTCAAATGGGTGGCACGCACGGCGGTGCTGCGGTAGAGTTGCTGCCATACAGTGCCAGAAACCCGGGTTTGAACCTGACTACGGTGCTATCTGTATGGTGTTTGTACGTTCTCCGTGTGGCCGTGTGGGTTTACCCCGCGTCCTCTGGTTTCCTCCCACAGCCCAAAGATGTACAGGATTATAGGTTCATCGGCTTCGGTAAAATTGTAAATCGTCTCCAGTGCGTAGGATAGTGTTAGTGTACGGGTATCGCTGGTTGGCGCGGAGCTGGTGGGCTGACGGGCCTGTTTCCGCGCTGTATCTCTAAACTAAATGTTAAAATGTTCTGCTTCTCAGACAGAGGGGTCAAATTATATTTTTATTAAATTATACAGGAGGCATTTCACTTTGAATCCATTAGAAATTGCAGGCAACAGCGGAAGTTTACTATTTTCCTCCTTATAAATTTAAGTAAAATAGAACAGCGGTGATTTAAAAATAAGGATTGATAATGGATAAGGTCATTCATGAAGTTCACTCAACCATCCCTGAAACACGAATTAATCACACACTGTAGCAGCCAGGTATGTAGGGAGCAACTTGTCATGGATGGATTCAGAAAGTAGGACTAATGAGTTCATTCAGATCCTTCTCAGTCTAAGATAAACATTTCACGCTTCTGTCTAAAGTGAAATCATTGTCAGCATAACTATGAAACTAACTTTATTTGTTTCTTTGCCATGGCAGTAGGAAGGTGTCATTGGTTGCAGTGCATAGTTGCACTGCTCATTCTTTGCATCAAGATAGACACAAAAAGCTGGAGTAACTCAGGCAGCATTTCTGGAGAGAGGAATGGGTGGCATTTCAGGTCGAGATCTTTCATCAGACTGAGAATCAAGGGAGAGGGTGACCCAGAGTTATGGAAGGGTAAGGTGTGAAAACGAGAGAACAAAGGGGAGGAAGTTCGAGGAAAATGTAGAATAGATCATCGTTAGCTGGTGGAAGTTGACAACGAGGCATACAAAGATAAAATGTAATCATGGGGATGGTCAGACTGGTCGGAGAACTAGGAAGGGGAGGGATGTAGAGAGAGGGAAAGCAAGGGTTACTTGAAGTTAGAAAAGTCAATATTCATACCACAGGGTTGTAAGTTACCCAAGCGAAATATGAGGTGCTGTTCCTCCAATTTGTCCAATGTCACCCATTCCATCCAGAGATGCTGCCTGTCCCACTGAGTTACTCCAGCATTGTGTGTCTATCTTCAGTGTAAACCAACATCTGCAGTCTCCCCCCCTACACCACATTATTTGCACCGTTTCAGTTCAGTTTAGTTTATTTTTGCGTGTACCAAGGTACAGTGAAAAGCTTTTGTTACGTGCTAAAATAGATAAAGGTGTTGACATATAATGAACCAGATGCTACTGTCCTTGTCTCCCACTACGGTTATCGTTGCTAGCAGTTGAACCCCCTCACGTGCGGTGATCTGCTCCAGATACCAAGTGCCTGCCCATGCATTCTAGAGCCCAGTGGCATACGCTCAACACTGCCAAGGCTTTGAGTGGCCTGCTGAAGAGGCTATTCCCCCTGCAATATTAATCTGATGTAAATTTGATAGAAGTAATATACCTTAATATTTTCCTCATAAACCATTGGTCTACAATCCATTGAAGTTTGAGTCTCAATTCCAGATCACCAGTTCACATCTTTGTATCCACTCCCTTAACATTAGGGTCAATTTACAGAAGCCAACTCAATTAACCTACAAACCCACACATGTTCGGGATGTGAGAGGAAACCAGGAGCACTCGGAGGAAACCCACGCGGGCACAGGGAGAACGTACAAACTCCACATAGACAGCACCCGACGTCAGGATCGAACCTGGGTCCCTGGTGCTGTGAAGCAGCAACTCTGCTGCTGCGCCACCATGCTGTCCCAGGAAACATTCATGATGAGGTCAGGGAAGGCATCACTGGTGGTGTGAATCAGCAGCTCCAGCAGCTGCGCTACTGTGTACATTCTTTCTTGGGTTATGTAGGTTTCTTCTGGGTGCATCAGCTTCCGTCCACATCTCAAAGGCATGCAGGTTGGTAGGTTAACTGGCCACTGTATATCATCCTTTGTGTGTGGGCAAGTGGTGGCATCTGGAAGGAATTGATGGGAATGTGAGAGAGAATAAAATGAGGTGAGTGTAAGATTTGTGCAAATGGGTGCTGGAGGGATGACACAGAGTCAATGATGAAAGGACTAGTTTCTATGTTCTATGACTCCTAAGGCCAGTCAATGCATTTGAAATGGATTGAATTATTCTGAAACAATAAATGCAGAATCTATTGTGTATTCAGGATACTGCACACTAAAGTCTGTGGAAAAAATAGCTACTTGAAATAATCATGCCATCTGTCTTTGGGAGATATGGTTGAGGAGGGAATACTAGTCAAATTGCTGGGGGAACGATTTGCTCTCTTTTGAAGAATGTCAAATGCAGCATTCGTCTGATTAGCCAGAACAGATTGATGTCAGAGAGAAGATGCTATCTTACACCACTGAGCAGGAAAGTAGTCATAAAAGATCTGCTGCCCAGTGGATTTAGATTTCCATTGAAGTTAAAATAGCAACCAAAGGCATTTGTTGCATATCTCATCCAAAATATAGCACACCAGAGAACACAGAAGCATTTTAGGCACAATATTAAATGGCAGATTGGGCTTTATAAGATGAATATCCTAATTATTATTCTTAATTATAACGTGCGTTGATATATAATTAGCTTCCATTGCATGCTGAAATTCTGTCATTATCTGATTGCATAATATGGAAACTTCTGGAAATGTTCAGTAGGTCAGAAGCTTCCATCAAAATCTAGTGATGAAAACATGGAAATAAAGAGAGATGTGGGAGTAGGCCATTCAGTCCTTCCAGCATGCTTTGCCTTTCAATATGCTCACAGCTAATATTCCACCTCAATACAGGTTACGCTTGTGAAAGCAGTGAGAGGAGCGAGTTAGTGTTTCTAGAAAATTGTCTATATTGCAATTTTCTGTAAGACAAAGCCATGTCTCCTCCACATGTGTCGATAAATGTACATTGAATAAAAAATGTGTTCATTCATTCACATAAATTCCAAGAGCAGATTTTATTCCATAACTCAAGTTTTTGGGAGAGATTTATGGATTTTGTATAGATGAATTTCCATTATCTGAATGGCCCAGAGTAGGGGAATCAAGAACCAGAGGATATGGGTTTAAACTGAGGGAGGAAAGATTTAATAGGAACCTGAGGGGTAACGTTTTTACATAGAGGGTGGTGGGTAGTGTGGAGCAAGCTGCTGAAGGAGGTAGTTGAGGTTGGAACTTTGCTATGTTTAGGAAACATTTAGACAGGTGCATTGTTAGGATAGATTTAGAGGGATATGGGCCAAACACAGGCAGGTGGGATTAGTATAGATGGGCCATGTTGACCAGTGTGGGCAAGTTGGGTCAAAGGACTTGTTTCCGCACTGTATAATTCTAAGACTCTATGACTCGATGTCCATAACATGGCTTTTGCCTGTAATATATTTTGACTCTCTCCTTTAGTGCTTATTGTGTCTAAACATCCATCTACCTCCTTCTTTAATATATTCACTAACGGCCTCCATGGTCCTCCATGGAGACACATATTCACCACCCTCTAAGCAAAGATGTTTTATTTCAGCTCAATCTTAAATGTCTTGTGTGTCACGAGACAGCAGTTCCTTGTTCTAGTTCCCCACAACTGCGGAAACACCCTCCCAGCATCCGGTCTAACCAGCCCCGTCAGTGATATTTTACACTGCTCCTTTCTTTTCCAATTAAACAATTACCTCCTTAAAAACTCCTGTAGGTTTGTCAGATATGACTTCCCCATCATAATTCCCATTATTACTTTGCCCAATCCTGTTGATATTTTCAAAATGTCCATTACACCCTTCCTTCACAATACCATCCAAAATTACTTTACTTGGGAACTTTGGCACGAACAAGAAATTAAGAGATTTTCATCCTATTGACCTGCATAATGGAATAACATAATGGAAACTGTAAGGACAGTGAGTTTCCCCAGTTCAACCAGTTTGCGCTTATATCTTCTCATTTCCATGCAACTGTGCATGTAACAATGACAACACAGAGGTTATCTGTGTTGCTCCAGGGATCAGAAGTACATTCCCTCCAATGAGACGACTTTGAAACAGACCGTGTAGATTTGGTCTACAGCGAGATGCCTCATCAAATATCATCACCCGCAGCTGGAAGCTCTTATCGCAAAGTGTAAACCTTTGCCTTTATAACATGGGGCCACGTTATTACCAAGGTGGATTTAAACAAAGGCGAGTATCCGACCTTTTAAAGCTTAATGCACAGCATGAGGACAACAATCTTCTCCGAGGAAATGTCTATTTTTGATAGAAAGGAAGATGTTTGTAGAAATGACAGCTTCTTCACAAAGGCACGATCAGAATAATGCCTTTATGACAAGTGGCCTTGCCTGGAGAATTGCCTGGATTGCATGTCCATCAGGCAAGTTGTGAATCTGTGGAATTCTCTGCCACAGAAGGCAGTGGAGGCCAACTCACTGAATGTTTTCAAGAGAGTTAAATTTAGCTCTTAGGGCTAAAGGAATCAAGGGATATGGGGGAAAAGCAGGAACGGGGTACTGATTTTAAATGATCAGCCATGATCATATTGAATGGCGGTGTTGGCTCGAAGGGCTGAATGGCGTATTCCTGCACCTATTTTTCTATGTTCTAATACACTTGTGGCTTGACACAAGCTGCCAATACAGCGATGTTTTCATCTGTCGCTTTTATGTTCAGTGATCATTATCAAGACGATCAAAATGACCTGCTTTAATTGCATGGATTCACCTAAGTTTGAAGAATTATGATGCGCAGAACTGACATGAAATGTGAATGCTGCAGCAAACAACATGTGCATGGGTGTCTTCTTTTAACCCAGTGGCTAAATCTGTATGACAGGTAAATTCACAAGATATAAAATGTGGTCAAGAATGCCGAGTTTCATAAAATCCAGAGGCAATATGATGCCAGTGTCATTTTAATGAAGGAAGGTCATGTCTAACAAGAGTTAAATGCAAAAAGGAAAATTGCACTTTTATATAAATTGAGCCCAAAATAAAAAAATAATCCCTCTGAGTTTCACACTCAGGAAACGTGACATTTAGCTAATGTTTTATGCTTGAGTTAGAAACAATGATGTGTCTGCAGGTTGCTATCACAGAAGAGTCTGTTTAGACATTCCATATTGATCCCTCTATTGTTGGACATTATGCTATGTAACATTGTAGGGAAATTCTGATGTTCTGGATTCATTCGGTTATCTTAGAAATGCAGTCACGTTGCAGATTCTTTTCTCATGCATGCTAAGTTTAATGGAACGGTGGGAGCAAAGCAGAGAACAACATCCCATATGTATATCCATACTTAACAAATGAGGAAAAATAGCATTTGGAATGGAATATATTTTATTTCCAGAGGAAAGAAAAACTCAAGGTTATATCATTATTTTTTTTTGCAAGTTTGTAATGTCTAAATTATTAATTTGGATATATTATTAAAACTTGCCAATTGGATAAAATTGGAAGAATGGAAAATTGCAGTTGATTGTAAAAGATTGCAAGGGGACCTAACCGGAGGTGAATTGTGATTAGCAGCAGATGTTATTCATAATTATGAATACATAAATATTGGAAATGAGAATAGAAAAAGAAAGTTTTTAACTGAAGTCAAAGGGTAGATGAATCTTAGGGCAGGGATACCTCTTTTAAAATGGTAAGATTGCAAAAGGATTACAAATACAACGAGGCAACTGAAATTGTAAACCGTCTTTATCAATGGTGGGGAATAGAACAATTTGCCACCTCATTAAAAGAATACAAAAATGTACCAAAGTACTGGGGTAATTCAGTGGGTCAGGCAGCATCTCTGGAGAAAAAGGATGGGTGATGTTTCGGGTCGGGACCCTTCTTCACACTGAAAGTAAAGGGGAGGGAACTGAAGATAAGAAAAGTCCAGAATAAAGCAGAGCCGGCAACAGATGAACAAGGAAGGGTAGAAGGTTTAATGAAGGGAAATTAGGGCCCAGTTGCATATAGCTCCTGAAAGGACCAGACATCTGGAGCAGGAGATGATTCATCTACATCTGGAGTAGGAGGAGAGTTACAACCAGCAAAATATAAAATGGAGGTTTGAGGGATGTGGCCTTTGAAATAAACTGTGGGTTGGGAACATATATTGCGAAGACAGGCTTTGCCTCGTGTTAATCAAAGTGAGTTCAAAAACTGGTTGAAGGACAAAGAAACAAGGAACTGCAGATACAGGTCTACACAAAAGGAAACAAAGTGGTGGAGTAACTCAGTTGATCAACTCTATCTCTGGAGATCATGAATAGGCGACATTTTGGGTCGGGACCCTTCTTCAGACTAATTCTAAGTTCGAAGAGGGTTCCCGATCTGAGGTGTCACCTCTCCATGTTCTCCAGAGATGCTGCCTGACCCACTTGTTAGTTTAGCACTTTGTGTCCTTTAAAAATGTACTTATTCAATATTGATGATTGGAGGGAAAAGGAGACTCTGAAATGAACTTGTGGTTAAGGCTGTAAGACCTTGGGCGGCATGGTGGCGCAGCAGTAGAGTTACTGCCTTATAGCGCAGAGACCCACGTTCAATCCTGACTATGGGGGCTGTCTGTACGGAGTTTGTACTTTCTCACCGTGACCTGTGTGGGTTTTCTCAGAGTGCTTCAATTTCCTTCCACATTCCAAAGATGCAGAAGTTTGCAGGTTCATTGGCTTCGGTAAGATTGTAAATTGTCCCTAGTGTGTGTAGGATAGTGTTAGTGTGTGGGAATCACTGGTCGGCACGGACTCAGTGGGCTTGTTTCTGTGCTGTATCTCTGAACGACACTAAACTAAACTTTCCAACACAGAGAGAAAGAGATAGACCTTAGTGAAGAAAGTAGTTATAAAGTTAGTGCAGATATATTGGGTCATAAAGCAGATGAAGGGATTTAAATGTGTGCCACAGTATGCCATTGCCACAGTATGGTAAGACTCCCATGTCTCATTAGTCACATGCTGATCACTCGCATACAATATGGAGAATGCACTTTAGGCATTTTAGGACCAAATCCTTTGACCATTAGTTGCGTGTTGGCCTGGACACCTTTCAGAGACAATTTACATGTTTAACTAAGTTCATGCCTTCAGCAAATTTACTTCCACTCTGTTTGTAATGCTTCATTTCTTCACATTGGCCTGTCGGCATAAAGTGTCCCAGCCATTAGAAAGGACAGCAGGTTAATGTTTGAACTGATAAAATGTGGTGTTCATGCATTCAAGTTCATGAAGGTTTCGGACTGGGTAAATGATGATTGTTGGCTGAAGGGACAATAATGCAAATGTAAAATATTCACAAAGGATTCAAGCAAGAAGTGATGGTAATGATCATCCATGGAAGAACATTACAACACAATAGTGATTATGCTTGAATTATTACTCACACTGGCTTGAAATACGCTATTGGGAAGATACTGTACTTGGGAAAAAATAGCAGAATCATAGTGGATATAGATGAGGGCTAGCTGTAGGAATTCCTATGAGGAAGCATGAATTATTAAAGTATACATAAAAACAAATAAACCTAAGATTGGGGAGAGCGGTAAACTGAATTGACAACATGAGTTAGTTTTACATCCAGGGCAAAAAAAAACCAATGTGAAATTCATCACCATCTGCTGCCTCCGATAACATATACTTACTTCCCTGCAATTTTTGTTTGGTGTGGATTAACTGACAGCTCACCTGGAGTAATGTGCCTGTAGAGGGGAAAAATGTTAGCTAGCATCAAAAAAAGTGACGTTTGAAACAGCAAGTGCAAAAGGACAAAGAGCAATTGATGTGAAAAGTAGTGAAAATGAGGAAAGAAAGTAGAGATGGGATAATGTGATTCACAAAGAACTGTGGAATATGTTTTATTTTCAGAAAGCGAAGCACATTAGATAATCTTACACATTTATGTGTTGAATAAAAAGAGTATTACAAAGTGAATGCCAAGCAGACAGGAGTTTTAAAAAGAGAAGCCAATACCACACCACTTAAAATAAAGCTATCATTTGACTCACTTAAGATGTTTTTTAAGTACTCAAAGGCTAAAATTCAGAATCCAATCAATTAATGAGGGGGTAATAATGTAAAAATGTTTGAATTCTTTAAACCTTGTCAATAACCTCTCCCTCAATATCGGCAAGACAAATAAGTTTGTTTTGACTTCAGGAAGCAAAGCAGTACATACATCCCAACATACATTGCTGGCACTGAAGTAGGAATGATCGAAACCTTTAAGTTCCTAGGAATAAATATCACATAATTTGTCCTGGACTGGCCACATCGAAGTTATGACCACGAAAGCACATCAATGTCTCTGCTTCCTTAGAAGGCTTAGGATGTTCTGCATGTTCCCAACAACCCTCACCAATTTCTACAGATGTGAGTCAAAAGCATTTTATCAGGATGCATCACAGTTTGGTTTGAAATAGCTCCATCCATGACCATAAGAAATTGCAGAGATTTGTGGACATAGCCCAGACCATCACACAAATCACCCTCCCTTCCATTGACTTCTACATTTCATGCTGCCTCTGCAAGGCCACCAGCATAATCAAGGACCAGTCTCACCCTTCTTCGCTGGTCACTCCCTCTTCTCCCCTCTCCCATCAGGTAAGAAGTACGCAAGTTTGAAAATGCATACCTCCAGATTCAGGGACAGTTTCTTCCCAGCTGTAATCAGGCAACTGAATCAGTTAGCCCTCTAATCAGCTAGAACGTGTCCTGATCTTCCATTAACCTCTTTGGAGGCCTGTGAACTATCTTTAATCGGACTTTATCAAACTTGATCTAAATGTTGTATCCTTTATCTTTTATCTGTGCACTGCGGAGATGTATAGTCTTTTCTTTGACTTGATAGCACACAAAGAAAAGCTAGCATTATTGCTTTGTACATTTGATAATAATAATAAACTAAACTAAGCACTATGGTACCCTTACTACTGGAATTGCAGTGGAAGGAAGACTATTCAAGAAAATGCAAAGTTCTAGAGTTTTGTCGTCTTCCTAATTTTTTTAAATCAAAAATAACCTCATCCTCAAGAGCATGTAAAGGGTCAGAAAACATAGCTGACAGTAGAAGGTATATTTTTGTCTGATGGCTCCATCCTATTCCTCTGAGTTGGAAGTAATTATATATTTTGAATGGATTCGTAAGGCTTAGGTGATATTCTATCCCATTTGGAGGAGGGAGGTCACATGCTGCAGCTAATCTACATTGAAATGGGAACACATTTAAACGTAGTGTCGGGAGTGGCACAGTAGCGTAGCATTAGAGATGCTGTCTTACAGTGCCATTGACCCGGGTTCAGTCCTGACTATGGGTGCTATCTATTCAGAATTTGTATGTTCTCCATATGACCATGTGAATTTTCTCCGGTTGCTCTGGTTTCCTCCCACACTCCAAAGACATACGGGTTTGTAAAGGGCCTGTCCCACTTAGGAGATTTATCAGCGGACTGCCGGTGACCGTCAAGCTCGTGGCACTCGCCTGATAAACCGGGAGCTGGAACGGCGAGTGTCAAGAGTGGAACACACACACAAACACATTGCATAGGCGAGGGCCAGGGAAAGTGGGGGAGCGCTGTCTGAAATTCACTCAGTGCAAAGCCAAGGTGATACAGACACACACCGCGATGAACAGGAAGGTTAAGATGGCTAGCACAGTGTACAGTAAGTCCTTTAAAAGAGCGGGGAGGGAGGGAGAAGGGGGGAGAGGTGGGGGAGAAAGGGGTAGAAGGAGTGGAGACACTTTTAAGAAGCCAGATAACTTTTAGTAAGCCAGGGATACACAGCTGTGTAGTTCAGCAGACATTTAACATTACCGGTCGATTTTCCTTGGTTCTGAAAACTCGTGCTTACATTTATTTTCCCCAATGAAAATGCCCGGTCATCAAAGGAGATTAACTAAAAATACCTATGGCTACCTCGACTACCTACAACTACATGGTGACCCCACTACAACTGCACCTACGACTACAGGATTATCGATTTTCTCCATGGCGACCAATTTTTGGTTGCAGAAAAATGTTCAACATTTTGAAAAATTTGCTGCAACCATACTGAGGCTGCAACTAGTTCCCAGAACACGGGAACTCCTCACGACCATGAAGGAGACTCACCAGAGACCACCAGAGAACATGTGACGACCATGTGGCGATCATGAGATGAGCGCAGGGTCTCATGCACCTGTCTAAAAAGTCGCCTAAGTGGGACAGGCCCTTTGGTCAATTGGCTTTGATAAAATTATAAATTGTCCCTAGTGCATAGGATAATGTTATTGTATTGGGTGATCGCTGGGTGGTGCGGAGGGCTGAAGGGCCTGCTTCCATACTGTATCTCTAATGTCTAAAAGTCCAAATAGCTAAAATTCTTAAGGATTAAATGTAAATTGTCTCAGAAAGATGCTCAGGCCCTCCAAAACCAATGGTCAAAAGGTTTGAACCTGAAAACTAAAAGATAATCTTCCAGATTGTAGATGGACATCAGCATGTCAACATCGGGAGCTGGAGTAAACTTTACCACACCAAATCCCTTTGAGTTTCCAAATTCACAACAGACTTATTTTGTTGTTATTCAGTGTCACTTTAAGGAAGATAAATGTAAAATAACAATCTCATTACTATAGATGAACGATACAGCCTTTGGATGTGTGTGTCTTGAATTACACATCTAACATTACAGTTAATCAATAAGCATTTGTTAATAAAAAAGTAGTTTAACCTCAGAGGTATTGGCCTTTGCTTCTGGATCTAGATTATGCTTTGAATGTTTGATATAAGATTAACTGGAGATTATAGAGCTCAGTCATAAATACTTAGGTGTCAACAAATTGATTTGTTCTCATTTTTTAATCATTTGTTTACATTCATTCTTGTATTTCTGAGACCTGTTGAGATTAGTGCATGTATCTAAGGCATTATTAACATTGTATTGCTCAAATTCCATCTAATGCTTTGGAGTCATTAGCTGGGAAACCTTTTTGGTAAAACGGATATTTGTGCAACTGAAAACTAAGTATTCAAGTGAATGTTCTTGATTTTCCAGGAAGGACATAGTTTGTGACATCTATCTATCTATATATTACTAAAACTCTCATCTTAAACAAGCGTGCGTGTGTGCATATGTGTGTGATCTCAAAACCAAAATGGTACATGATAGCACTACAATTATTGGCCCACCTTACTCACCATTGTCCTGGGGGGTGCCGTGGCAAGTTTCGTTCAGATTGATGTTATATTTTACGTTATTCACATTTTAAACTTTACAAATTCCATTTTTGAACACTTTTCCACTTGCCCTGCCCAATACAATGTTAACAAATGACAGGACTCCCAGTGCAAAGAGAGATTTGTTACATTGTTGTAAGGATAGGAAGGGAGTGTGGGGAGCGGATGAGGAGAGGGCGAGGATTGTTGTTTTAATGTTATTTAAACATTGTGCTTAGTGGTGGAGTGGGATAGGAGGAAGGTGCGGAGTGGGGGAGCAGGGAGATGGAGGGGGTAGGGAGGGAGAGGAGGGGGTAGGGAGGGAATAAGGGTTATGGAGGGAGGGAGGGAGTGATTGAGTGTAGGGGAAAGGAGAGGGAGGGAGCACATGCGCAGCTTGGCGGAATATTGCGTTGGGGGATCCAAGAGTGCCTGACTAACAGAATAACTTGAGTGGTTTAGTTTGAGATGATTAAAGATGCATGACCCACACTGCTTCAAAAAATACATGCAGCAGCAATGTTAAAGTTTGAGTTAATACTAATGATGGACTGAGCATCTGGAATTATGGCAGTTAATCCCATTTCATACACTTTGCTTCCTCAAAGTATCTCACTTACAGCCCCATAATCCAGGCTTGTGGGAATACAGGTGTCACAGAAATGACTTGCATGAATTCATCATCTGCTCCACAAGGTGTTCCAATCCTGGGATGTTACCACCCTAGATAGCTGACAATGCATCACAGAGTATCATTAAGATCTGGCTGTCAGGGCCATGTGCAGGAACAAGAGTGCCTGATAGTTATTTCAAGGTGTCTTGTAGTTGATAAGAGACATGGAACATAGAACACTACAGCACAAGGACAGGCCCTTTGGCCCACAAAATCTGTGCCCAACATGATGCTAAGACCATTACTTATTTACCTGCACATAACACATATCCCTCCATTCCTGACATATCCGTGTGTCTATCTAAAGGTCTTTCAAGTACCATTAGTGTATCTGCCTCAACCAACCTCCTCGACAACACATTCCAGGCACTTATCACTCTCTGTGTAAAAGAACTTGCTCCTCACATCGCTTTTAAACTTTGCCCCTCTCACCTTTAACCTATGGAGTATTTAAATTTCCATCCTGGGAAAAATATTTAAAGACCTTTGCAGCTTTCAACAACCAAATCAATTATTTCAGAAATGTATTTCTTTACCAAAGAAGGCACGAACAACCCTTACCATTTGCATTCACTGAGTTTGTTTCCTGTTTGGATTAGCAACATCCATTGCTCAGAGTCAAACAGCAGAATACAAATCCCTGTCTCTGATGACTGTGGCGAGCTTTTGAAGTGTACTTCATTTGCTGGTTTTATGCATGCCAAAGCATACAATAACCCTTTGCAACTTCAGCCAAAAAGTAAAGACTTTCTTTCCATCAGGCTTAAATAAATTACTTCTTACTGCACAAAGACATAGTTACTCCTCAGGAACTAACTGTTTTGCTTATGAAGACCCCAAAATAATTCCAAGCATTTGGAAGCCTCCTTTACGAACATCATCATCTTGGTTGCATGGATGACTTCAATATAATATTGATAAAAGCCATATCATCAGCAATTTTGAGATAGTGCTTGATATGACCACGAGGGAGCAGGGGAGATGGCAGCCCTGCCAGCATTCTGTTTGTTTTTTCTTTCTTTTTGTTATTTTTTAGTGCATTAAAAGTTTGTTTAATGTTCTTCGATATGTTTTATGTGGGGGGAGGGGGGAGGGGATTGGGGGAATTTTTTTTTCAGGTTCTTACCTTCCCGGAGATGTGATCAATTTTCGAATCGCATTCTCCGGTCTCTGCAGCCTACCATCGCTGGAGCTGGAAGCCTCCTCTGACTATCGTGAGCCCCACCGCGGGGCTCAGACTTAGCATTGGAGCGGATCCCTTGCCTGGGATCGCTCCCACCGCGACCACCGTGGACTTACCTTCAAGGGCTCACAGTCTCGGGAGAAGCTAGTCGGGAGATCCAACGCTGCGGAAGGCTCGACCAGCCCCGACGTGAGGTTCGATCGCCCGCCGGGGTAGCTGACATCCCCCCCCGATGCAGGAGCTGATCGCCTTGATGCGGAGGGCCCGAACGCCGCCGGCTACGGGAGTCAAGATCATCCCATCAACGGAGGGCTCGAGGTCCCCCACCGAGGAAGAACAAAAGGAAGGACTTGAACTTTTTTCCATCACAGTGAGGAATGTGTAGGAGTCACAGTGGTGGATGTTCATGTTAAAATGTGTTTTTGAGTGATCTGTTCCTTTTAATTGTATGACTGACCGGGCCAATGAAATAGTAAGATTAAACGAGCTTACCAGTTTGAAGTTTGATCTTTATTTTATAAGGAGTTACGATGAACGATTACGGGAAGACCCCGCCAGTCCGCACGCGTGTCAATCTTCAAAGCAGCGGTGTGAAATCACAGATAACAGTAACTGAAGTAACATAGTAAGATTATAAACCAGACCTTCCAGTTGACCTTTATGATATTGAGGGCCGGGAGCGTGGGCACGTAATCGCTCATCGTAACTCCTGATAAAATAAAGATCAAACTTCAAACTGGTAAGTTCTCATTTAATCTTACTATTTTACTTCGGAGATTTCAAAACTCTGTGATTTCATGCCGTAGATACGAATCCAGGCGTCTCACACTGCATCAGTTGACTCAGGAGGAGTGAATAATGATCAATACATTGAAACATGGTATAGATTAAGATGTTGATGCTTCAATTCACAAAAAACAAACAAAAGAAAACACAATAGCGACTCCTCTCTACCTGGGGAAGCTGTGAAACAGAACTTAAAACGGAATGGGCAAACACCCCAGGTTCAATAAGTGGTTTATTATAAAACCTCTGAAAAGTCAATTCATTTGACCTTCCTGTGGCTGCGAGGATATGGTCTAGAGGGACATCCATTGCCCTCGCTGCTGACGTTGATGCCGCCCTGGTGGAGTGAGATTTAAAATTGTCAGTA
Source organism: Okamejei kenojei (assembly GCA_035221665.1). NCBI lineage: Eukaryota > Metazoa > Chordata > Chondrichthyes > Rajiformes > Rajidae > Okamejei > Okamejei kenojei. The sequence goes on from CM069137.1 coordinate 80,533,143, forward strand.
TTAACTCCTGCACACCCCAACATTTGTTTCAGCCATCTTGAAATGGTCTGAACGGACACTTTCGTATGTGGCTTTTTGTAGCTAATAAACAATGCTACTTCGGAGCCTCTGAGGCTCTTGGTGACCTCGATATATCACCACAAGTGCGCCACTACACACAGCCTTAAATCCGTGGGATATGCTGACAGTACAAGCTTGAATCCTGACATCCCTGGTCTGCTTTGTTTAATTAGATCATAGATGTAAAACATAACATCATTCCCTGATGACACCATCCTGTCCAGACGCAGTTTGTGCAAAGTCTGAACCCTTTGCGCTGACATCAGCGCCATGAGCATAACCAGCTTTAGTGTAATCTTTGCCAATGACAAGGATGTGTCTGGGTCCCACTGATGAAGCAGCGTGATTACCACGCTCACATCCCAGATTTCAGAGTACCTAGGCCTGGGGGGATTGGAATTAAAAACACCCTTCATAAATCGGGATATTAACGGATGAGATCCTACAGACTGAAGTTCCGACCCCAGGCATAGGTACGACAACAGGGCACTCCTGGCACTATTGATGGCACTATAGCTCAACCCTTCATCAAAATATAACTTGGACAGAAATTCGAGCACATCTAGGATGGAAGCTGTGTGGTATGTATTGTTCCCATGTAAACAAAACTCCTCCAATTTCCTGACATGAGAGATGTACTGCTGTTTTTGTACTGTCCCTCCAGGATGATGTAATGACATCCACGGTACGATTGGATAGTCCCAGACCCAGGTATGGCCTTCTTAGAATCTGCAAATTAACAGATTAATACGATCCTACCACGGATGTTGATCTCCAGTCACAGGGTGCACCAATAGATCATGACGTTTTGGGACCACCATAATAGGCTGTGTAATAATGTCCGAAATGAGAGGGAACCATGGCTGTGTAGGCCAGTCGGGTACCACCAAAACTCCTGAAGCGGAGTCCTGCTTGATCTTGGTCAAGCACTGACCGATCAGGCAGAATGGGAGTAATGCATGTAAAAACACTCCGCCCCAGTGTAGCGAGAACGCATCTACCGCTACTGCCCCTGGATCTGGTTCCCATGAAACACACTTTGGTACCTGGTGATTGAGTCTGGATGCAAACAAATCGATATCTGGCACCCCATACCGAACAACAATATCATTAAATACATAATGATTCAACATCCACTCTGTGTTGTCATTGAATTTGCGTGACCTGGTGTCTGCCACCATATTGAATCTGCCTGGCAAGTAGACAGCTGAAACCCAAATATTCTTTTTAATGCACCAGTGCCAAATAAGGTTAGCCAATCCGTCACAAGATTCCGATTTGATTCCACCCATGTGATTAACATATGCTACTGCCATGTTGTTGTCAATCTGAAGCTGAACATGTAAGTGATGCTTGGTGATACAATAAGCCTTGAGCCCATAAAATGCTGCCAAAAGCTCAAAATAATTAATTCCATGCGATTGGAGAATAAATGCCTCATGCATATTCCATCTGCCTCCACAGCTAGAAATGGTATCAGTAGCACCACAACCTAGGGTACAAACATCAGTCTGCAAAACAACTGAAGGTGCTTCCATCAGAATTTTGTAAGAACAATTTGAAATGTTTCTTATCCACCTCTGTACTTGGTGGATAAGAAATCTCTCAACCATGAGTTTAGCAACTGAACCCGATAACTCAGCTGCCTCCCGGGTTTTTCCAATTATTAAGATGTCATCCAAATAAGCCATTACAATTTGACCCTGAGCCTGGAGTAACCCCAGTACTGGTTTTAGAAGCTTTGTAAATCATCTAGGGTCTGAGGTTAACCCATTAGGTAGTGCTTTAAATTGCCATAATTGCCCCATCCAGCTAAATTTCAAATATCTCCGATACTCTTTATGAACAGGCACTGAGTAATATGCATCCTTAAGATCTGTACAGCTGTATAACACCCTCTGGAAACCAATTGCGTGGCAGTAGTAAATGTTTCCATTTCAAAATGTTTATACTGCACAAACGGATTAAGTCCTGTCAGGTCCAAAATAATCCGACTCCTACCATCTTTCTTTGGTCTAGGAAAAATATTAGCTATGAATTGGTGAGTTTGATAAACTGTCTTCTCAATTACACCTTTTAAATATAATTTTCCAATTTCAGCTTGAACCTCCAAATTCTCCTTTTGTGAGAAAATGAGTGCCTGCTCTGGTATGTGCTGTGTGGATGGACACAAATTGGGAATAAATTCAATTCGAAACCCTTGTATACTTAGCAGTATAAACAAGTTTGATGTTATTTCATACCATTCTTTCAGAAACCAGTTTAACCTCCTCCCAACTGGTAGGTAATTCTCACTCAATATGTTTCGACAAGAACAAGACCCACCTAACTCCATGGTTACCGGTGGAGTTCTTTATCCCCTGGTTCTGGTGGGAAAACGCATGTTTGCCCGTGCTCCTGCTGGAGTGCGCCAGCTGCGCACATTGAATGGCCGGCTTGGTCCTTGTCCGGACACGGTTTCAGCAAACCGCTTGTAGGGGTACTGCCTCCGAAGGGTTCTGCTGGTCACTGGCACCTTGATGAGCCCGACGGTTTTTGCCTCGTCGTCCAGCTCCTTCACCCATTTGCGAGGTCTTCCCCGAACAGCAGATTCAGTGGCTGGATGTTACTAGGCTTACACAGAGCAGCGAACTTCGGGTTAATGGTAGGGCGGATGGCGCTCCTCCTAAGGCAGTTTATGTAAAAGTGCACGTTGCACATGAGAGCCAGGACATCCTGCTGAACCTCAGTCAGGTGCCCACCATCCACTGACCTCCAGAAAGCTGTAATGCCCGATGCGAGCAGCTTCAACACCCTTTGCTGCTTTATCTCCTGCACCCTGATGCCTATCCCCATATGGCCCCAGATGGCATGGTTTACGGCCGGCACTTTAAGCATGATACAATTAGCCGGGGTTTTGTACTTCTTGGTCGTTGCATCCACGGTCAGCTCCTGAAGCTAGTGTGAGGCCAAGTAATTTATACTTGCAGCCAGCTCTTCACCCAGCGGCTCTCCGGAGTCTGTTGGGATGGCAAACCTTGCCGCCAGGAATGGGACCTCTGGCTCGTGCCCATCATTCCTTGGTGCAGCCTCCACTGCTAAGCCCACAGATTCGGCGTCAGAATCATACTGACCCGTTATGCTCTCCTCCTCCAAGAGGGAGACACTAGGCAGCCCTGTAGGTGCCACTGGCGCGGGCTCTTGGAGAGGCCTGCGCTCTTGATGCAGCATCCTCTCCATTATTGTATCCATTCTCGAGGGGGAACCCTCCCGACTGGACTCGTCCAAGTCTATCGGCCGTGCAGACTTTCTGGTGGCCTTGCGCCCCTCCGGCGCAGCCACGGTGCCCTCAGACACCAAGTCTGTAGTCGCTGGTCTTGCTATTAGCGACTCGGTAGATGAACTAAGCAGCCGCCCGCTACCCGCACTCCCGCGGTCTTTAGTTACTTTCGCAACGGCTCGCCTTGCTCTCAACGATTTCTCCATGCTTGGACTTGTCCTCCTGTAACAAGATTTAACAAGCGCAGAAACGACCTCCAACAAGTTTGACACTTACCTGAGGCTTTTTTAAACTTCCCGCTGGAGAAGCGCTGCTCCTCCCAGCCGGTGGCTGTGCCATGCGTCAGACGTATTGACTGGCCGGGTCTTCACGGAATCACTCACGTGACTCCGAAGTAAAATTCCCTATATGTTGTAAAACATACGTGGTGAATAAAGTGTGATTCTGATTCTGATTTCCATTTTTAACATGCATACATCGTTTGAAGATATCTCACGAACAAAATAATTGCATATATTTTCTCCAAGATTTATCAGAAACTTGTCCCCCTATGACATAGGTGGATTTCTTTTTGATGCCTTCTATAATCAGAGGTTAACTTTTGTTAAGAATTAAGGCAGCCAGCATCATCAGAGACCCACACCACCCTGGTCACACACTCATATCACTCCTGCCATCGAGAAGACAGTACAGGAGCCTGAAACTGTAACTTCCAGGTTCAGGAACAGCTTCTTCCCTATGACCATTAAACACTACAACCTCAAATAAGCTCTGAACTACAATAGACTATTATTATAATATATATGTGTGTATATATATATATATATATATATAATATATATGTGTGTGTGTATTTATATATATATATATATATATATATATATATATATGTGTGTGTGTGTGTGTGTGTTTATATATATATATATATAATATATGTATATATATATATATATGTATATATATATAAAATAATTATAATATATATGTGTGCATGTGTGTGTACGTGGAGTATATATACACACTGAACTTTTTTTGCACTCATGTATCACATTGTTTACAGTGTACTGTTCACATATTCTGTTGTGCTGGAACAAGAATGGATTTCATTGTTCTATCTGGGACATATGACAATAAAACACTCTTGACGGCTCTTGACTCTTGGACCAACCCTCCGCACTGAAACCATTCACCCTTTTTTATAAATCATTTTTTGAGTTTAGTTTAGAGATACAGCGTGGAAACAGGCCATTCGGCCCATTGGGTCTGCGCCGACCAGCGATCCCCGCACATTAACACTATCCTACACAGACTAGGGACATTTTTTACATTTACCATGCCAATTTACCTACAAACCTGTAAGTCTTTGGAGTGTGGGAGAAAACCGAAGATCTCGGAGAAACCCCACGCAGCTTATGGGGAGAACGTACAAACTCCGCACGGACAGCACCCGTAGTCGGGATCGAACCCGGGTCTCCCGCACTGCAAGTGCTGTAAGGCAGCAACTCTAATGCAGCGCCATCGTGCCATCATTTTTTGCCTTAAATTGACATATTGTTGGGGAAGAACTTTTCATCAGCGGTCTCACCTTTCATGCCAAACTTTGTCCTGTTCCTTGGTCACAGCTCCTGCCTTTGCTGCTGTTGTTGCAGTGTGACAATATACTACATCAGCACTAGCATTAAACGCTGTCACAACTCGTCTGGCATTCTTGTAGAACACAATTAGCTATTGTTAAATCTTGTGTATTAACAACTTAGATTGAATTTGCTCCTCCATTAAACTACACGCAAAATAGTCCCACTGTGCAGGGTGCAAGAAAGGAACAAAGTTACAACCGTTTCTTCAATGCTACACTATAAATAACCACCAATCTTCTTACTTCTTAAGCCCTTAGCTCCTCTAGGGAGCATAGGCCATTGACAAATGTCCTCCACCTCACTTGGTTGTTGGCAGTTCTTTCTAGATCTCCCCAATTGAACCCACTCTCAGACATTTCCCAATAATCACCAATACTGTCACCTTAACTTGGAATTCTTGTGCTGAATTTGTAACTTTCAATGTTCTTGGAATAGTGTCTGGAGTCAAGAAATCCAATCACTTTTTATTAGGCCCATTCTTCAACCTTCTCTCCAGTACAGACTCATACTTGAGGCCACCTTCGATATTGTAAAATAATAATATAGTTCTCATCTCAAAGGGAGATGATTATGAAGCAAATCAAGACTATACTAGATGTCAATCTCTAAAACCTGTCATGTGTCATTGTCAGGGTCTATTGTATCTTTCTATATTCTGCAACAAAAACCATAAACTAATCTCTGTATCGTCAAAATGTATTCCAATAAGTGAATGGCCATACTCATCATTTATTTCCTCTTCAGTCAAATCCATATGGGTTCTTCCTTCTTTATACCTTATAGTGGCCTCTCAAACCACAATCACTCCCTCATTACTGAAAATGATGTTATGAATCCAAACCTTGGCAAAAGTACACTCAATTCTCAATTCTTTAAAAGCCATGTTATCATCCAAACATGAATCCACGTATCCTTGATTCTCATTTCTTTAAAAGCCATATTATCAACAATCCCAATGCGTGTACCTTCTCCAAGATTTATCAGAAACTTGTCCCCCTTTGACACAGTAGGATATGTATTGGTTTTAGGACCAATGAGATAATAAACCCCGTCTGAAGAAGGGTCTCGACCCGAAATATCATTCATTTTTACTCTCCAGAGATGCTGCCTGTCCTGCTGAGTTACTCCAGCATTTTGTGTCTACCTTAGATAATAAAATAAAATTGTTTACTAGATCTGTGTAATTTAGTCCATTTGTTTGATTTGTTAACCTGTTTTATTCATAAACCTTAGTGTAGAGATTTGACCAGATTTCAAAATCTTTATCTCTCCAAAGAGAAGAATAAATTCCACAGCTTACTTAAGGACATGCTGCTTTGAAATTAATCAATTTATTTATACTGCCAGAACTTTTGAATTATATATTAGACATTGCAAATTACTAACTTTGTCGAATTTATCTTGCAAATGAATGAATGTATAGTCAAAAGAACATTATCAAAGGGCCTTTGACATACCTAAAAGATATCAATTTCCTAATTATAGCCGCAGGCATTTGTATTTTGTTGTTAAGCAGCTATTATAGATCTTGGCATAACAGATTCCATTTAAGAAGTTCTTGACAACATTTCCAATAATCCAATACATTCTTATGAAACTCCTCCGAAAACCGCTAATCAAAGTGAGATAATTGTGGAACCTATGGAATCTCATAGGTACTTTGCATATATATATATATATATACCATTTGGATGCATTCTGTCCGTGACCCGCATGGGTTTTCTCCGGGAGCTCCGGTTTCCTCGCACACTTCAAAGATGTACAGGTTGGTAGGCTAATTGACTTGGTAAAATAATAAATTGTCCCTGGTGTATGTAGGATAATGTTAGTATGTGAGATCGCTGGTCAATGCGGACTTGGTGGGCTGAAGGGCCTGTTTTTGCGCTGTATCGCTAAATTAAACTGAACTAAGTTACACAACACGAAAACAAGGCCTTTGGCCCGCCTTGTCTCCGTTGACCAACTTTGCATACTGGGTCAGTCCCATTTACACACAGTCCTCTGTACCCTTTCAATCCATATATCTATTCAAATGCCTTTTAAAAGTCATAATTGTATCTGCTGATCTATCAATTAATCTTCGGGATTAACAATATCTGATCCTCCAGGGTAGAGAATTCCATAGATGTACCACCATTCGAGTGAAATAAAATCTCCTCCTCTTAGTCCTAAATGGCCTCTCTCATACTTTGTAATGGTGCCCCTGTTCTAGACTCCTCAGCCAGGGGAAGCATCTTCCTTGCCCCAAGCCAGCTGAGCCTTGTAAGTATTTGTTTATGGGATTTCCTTTCATTATTCATACTTGGAATCAAACTAAGTTAATGCAATGCCACATTGATTTAATCTTGCATAGTTCTCTTGTGAATATATACTTTTCCCAATGCATCCTCAAGGTAAGGTATCCAAAGGTGAATGCAGCACTCAAGATGGTATCTGACTAAGGTGTTGTGCAGTCAAAGACCAGCTTTCTATCTATCTTTTATGGTTGTTTTATCGATACTTGTTCCCTAACTTTACTTGATTTATGTACCTGAATGCCAAAATGTGCTTCTTCATCCTCATGTCCTTTCACGATTATAGGTTTATCCCCCTTTTCTATATATTGGCATGAAAGTTAAGATAATGTCATTTTCTTTGGGTTGTAGGAGATTGAGCAGGATCTAGCAAATGAACTAAAATGGAGTAATTTTGCCTCACAGAAAGGTCAAAACCTGAAGAAATATAATGTTGAAATAATTGGTAGAAAGACTGATGAGGATATAAGGAAAAATAATTTTACCAGAAAGGTTGTAAAGGTCTGGAACTAATTGCCTGAAAGAGTGAAGGTGATGAAACCCTCATCACATATAAACTATACTTGCAAGTGCACCTGAAAAATATTACCATTGATTACAGACCAGGTACTAAAGGTGGGATTAGGCTGGATAGTTCATTCTTGACCAACACAGACATAATGTCATTGATTCATCGAGTCATACAGCATGGAAACAGGCCCTTTGGCCCACTCATCCATTCCAACCACGGTGTCCCATCTAAGCTCATCCCACATTAGGCCAATATCTCTCTGAACCTTTCTTATCCACATACTTGTACAAGTGTCCTTTAAATGCTGTTATGGTTCCTGCCTCGACTACCTCCCCTGTCAGCTTATTCTAAATATCCAGTACTCTCTGTGTGAAGAAGTTGCCCCTCAGTGCCTATTGAATCGTGTCCTTCTCACCTTAAACCTATGTCTTTGTTCTTTGATTCCCCTTTCCTGAATAAAAGATAGACACAAAATGCTGGAGTAATTCAGCAGATCAGTGGGCATGCACAGTGCATTCAGAAAGTATTCAGACTCCTTCACTTTTTCCACATCTTGTTACAGCCTTAGTCTAAAATGGATTAAATTCATTTTCTATATCATTGCTCTACACAAAATACCCCATAATAATAAAGCAAAAACAGGTGTTTAGAAAATTTTGCAAAGTAGAGATGGAGAAGGGGAACAAGGATAGGTGACATTTCAGATCGGAACCCTTCTTCATACTGGTTGTAAAGAAGGTGGGGAAGAAAGATGAGTGAGAGGAGGGGAAGGACAGAGCATAGTTACTCTGCGCTGTTCCAGGTGTGGACTCGTATATATGGGCGAGATCAAGAGCAGACTGGGCGATCGTCTCATGAACACCTTCGCTCAGTCAGCCTAGGCCTATGTGATCTCCCGGTTGCCAAACACTTTAACTCCCCTTCCTATTCCCACATAGACCTCTCTGTCCAGGGCCTCCTCCATTGTCAGAGTGAGGCCAATCACAAATTGGAGGAGTTTTTCGCTTGGGCGGCTTACAACCCAGGAGTATGAATATTGATTTCTCTAACTTCAAGTTACCCTTGCATCCACTCTCTCTCTGTCCCTCCACCATCCTAGTCGTCACACTTATTTCCCTGACATCCTGTTGAGTTTCACTGTATGTATAACTCATTATCACATAGCCAATAGCAAACAATGGACCATTGTGGGCTCCATCTTTCCTTGATCATTGTTATTTTTTGCATATCTTTCATTCATTCGTTCTATATCTCTCTCTATTACTGTCTATGTCTCTTGATTCCTTTTCCCCTGATTCTCAGTCTGAAGAAGGATCTTGACCCGAAACATCACCTATTCCTTCACTCCAGAGATTGTGCCTGACCTGCAGAGTTATTCCAGCTTTTTGTGTGTATCTTCAGTCTAAACCAGTATCTGCATTTCCCATGTGTATATATGCTGAACTTTATTTTCTTTGTTTATTGTGTTCTGCAGTCTGTGAAGGATCTGACACGTTGAGTTACTCCAGCATTTTGTTTCTTTCTCAAGATATTAATATACTTTGGTAGATTAAACCTTCCAATCTCTTATTAGTAAAATGACTTTAATGATTTATGTTAAAGGTTCATTTATGCTGCTGCTATTTTCCGTTATTAAAGCAAGCATAACACATTACTTCCAGTAACAAATTCAGTAACACATTCCAATGAGTGTTTCCTCTCCATTTCTACTGATGTTAAATTAAATTACTGAATATGCAGTTTAAAACATAGATCAAATGGCAATATGCTCCCTCTTATGGCACTGTGACACCTCATATTCACATTCCTTTATTATTGTTCTGTGTAACCAACAAAGACACAGCAACATTTTTTTCCTTGAAACATTGCATCAAATGTTCTTGGATCATAAGTAATTCAGGCCAAACGTGGTGTTAATGTGAAGGATTTATCGAGGTTAACGCTGCATTCTTCACATATGTTGCTAGATGTTCTGTACTCAAGGTTCTGGAAAACAGATCATTAATTAAAAGTGATTTGAAAAAGCTGGAACACCAGAGAAAATGGAAATTCAACAACTAAAACCGAGGCACAGTTGACTTTACATTCAGGCTGGAAAAGCAATAGTCTGATCCACTGGGTAAATCTCGATCAAATATAATTAAAATCAGATAGACACATTGTTCCTTCATTTTTGTTAAAGTGGTGTTATCTAAGGTAAACAAAAGGCAGTGTCAAACAATTGCTAGTTTTAGCACATTGTATCGAGTGGGGATATCCAGCTATTATCTCCCATGACAGCCCTGAGAACTTTATCTAGTGTGGATGGAATATTCAATTTTCATTCATGAGTCATGTTAAATATCACAGGCTTGAAATGTGACATCTGCAACCACATGAACAAATATTTTTTCTTAAAATAGAATATTATTTATTGTGTGGAAAGGAACTGCAGATGCTGGTTTAAACCGAAGATAGACACAAAAAGCTGGAATAATTCAGAGGAACAGGAAGCATCTCTGGAGAGAAGGAATGAATGGGTGACGTTTTGGGTCGAGACCCTTCTTCCCTCTCAGAGGCATTGTAAAGTTTGCTTAAAACTTTTGCTTTTAAAATGTTAGTTTAAAACTGGTTGACTTAAATGTTAGTTCAAAACAGAACAAAATTATATTTTCAAGTAAAAAATATGAAATGCTGGAAATGGTCAGATATCTGGAAGTGTCTATAGACAGCTGTACAAGACATTGATAAGACAGCATTTGAAGTGCTGTGTCGCCTTGCTTTAGGAAGGATGTCATTACACTGGAAAGGGTGCAAAATAAATTATCTGTGTTACTGATTTAGAGGGTTTGAGCTGTAAGGAGAGGCTGGATAGACTGGGAGTGTTTTCCCTGGAGTGCAGGTGGCTTGGGTGACCTTATAGAGGTTTGTAACTTCACAAAGGACACAAATAAGGTTCAAAGTGAACCCAGATGGGACATGAGAGGCATCTTTACACACCGAAGGTGGCGGGTATATGAAATGAGCTGATAGAGGAAGTGGTTGAAGTGGTTACAATGATGGCATTTAAAAAGCATTTGGACAGGTACATGAATAGGAAAGGTTTGAAGGGGTAAGGGCCAAATGCAGGCAAATAACACTAGCTTTGGCATCTTGGTTGAGACGGATGGCATCATGGATGAGATGGGCCTAAGGTCTTTTTCTGTGCTGTACAGTTCTATGACTCGTCGAGGGAGCAACAGTGTTAGCAGGTTGGATGACATTGAGGATGAGCTGCCGCGCTGAAGACGGGAGTGTGGAAGGCAGGGAACTGACTTCCCAGTCAAAATAGACATAAAATGCAGGAATAACACAGTGGGACAGGCAGCATCTCTGGATAGAAGGAATGGGTGACGTTTTGGGTCGAGACGCAAAATGTCACCCATTCTTTTTATGCAGAGATGCTGCCTGCACTGCTGAGTTACTCTAGCATTTTGTGTCTATCTTCGGAGTAGACCAGCATCTGCAGTTCTTTCCTGCACATGACTTCCCACTCCAACTCCTACTTCCTTCTCCCCCGCAACTTCACAGGTTTTACTTTGGGCGCCATAGTGGTGCAGCGGTTCATCCTGACCTGGGGTGCTTTTGTTGCAGAGTTTGCACGTTCTGTGACCACATAAGTTGGGTGCTCCGGTTTCCTCCCACATTCCAAAGATTTGTAGGTTAATTGGCTTCAGTTAAATTTAAAATTGTCCCTGGTGTATAGGATAATTCCAGTGTACAGGGCGATCGCTGATTGGCAGGGCCTCGGTGGGCTGAAGGGCCTGTTTCCATGCTGAGTTAGGTAGGGCTCTAGGGATTAGCGAAATCAAGGCATATGGGGAGAAGGCCGGCACGGGTTACTGATTGTGGATGATCAGCCATGATCACAATGAAAGGCGGTGCTGGATCGAAGGGCCAAATGGCCTCCTCCTGCACCTATTTTCTATGTTTCTATGTTTCTATGAGATGTCCATTGAGTAATCTGACAACAGTGGAGAGGAAGCTATTTCTGAATCTGGTGGTATGTGCTTTCAAGTTTTTGTATCTTCCGTCTAATGGGAGAGGGGAGAAAAGGGAATGACTTGGGTGTAAGTGGTCTATGATTACATTGGCTGCTTTCCTGGGGCATAGTGAAGTGTTGATGAAGTCAATGGGGTGGGGGCTGGTTCGTGTGACAGACTGGGCTGCATTACTGACCTTTCTACACTCCAATGCTCAAATGGTCATTATTTAAAAGACAACAATTTACTTGTACTACTTTCAGTTTAATGTGATGTCAATGAGCCATAGTGTCATACAGCATGGAAACAGGCCTCGTGACCCAGCTTGCCCAGGCTGACCAGGGTCCACCATCAACACTAGAGTATGGCCCATATCCCTCTAAACCCTTCCTATCCACGTACCTGTCCAAATGTCTTTTAAATGTTATGGTTTCTGCCTCAACTACCGCCCCTGTCAGCTCATTCCATTTACTCACCACCTTCTTCCTGATCAGTTACCTATTAAATCTATCCCCTCTCACCTTGAACCTGTGTCTTCTGGTTCTCGATTCCCCAATTCTGGGTAAAATACTCTGTGCATTTACCCTATCCCACACATGATCTTATACAGCTTATACATGCCCTTAAGCCCAACGTGCCCATGCCAACCAACAAGCCCCATCTACACTGGTCCCACCTGTCAGTTTTTGGCCCATATCCCTCTAAACTTACCCTATCAATGTACCTGTCTAAATGTTTCTTAAACATTGCACTAGTACTTGCCTCAACTACCTCCTCCAGCAACTTGTTCCATACACCCACCACCCTTTGTGTGAAAAATGTACACCTCAGGTTCCCATTAAATCTTTCCCCCCTCACCTTTAACCTATGCCTCTGGTTCTCGATTCCAAATGTGGAATGTGTTAAATGGTTAAAGCCCCTATCCATTATGAAGACGGGAAAATCCTCATTAGAAAAGAAAAGGAGTATGGCAATAAAGAATAAAGCAGAATAACAAAGGATTAATTGGGGCATTGGGACATCGGATTTGAAATCCACGCGTGCACATATACTTTGAGTAAAAGTGAGCCACAAGCATAAATTTTGATTACAGTTTGATATAATAAACTGATCCAATTAATAGAAACTTCAGTCACAGCAGGAATGGAAGCTAAATTTAGCTCAGAACAAAAAGATTCACGAGAGATTGTGATCAAAGAAAAGAATCTTGAAGTATCAGCAACCATTCATTTACACAGTGAAGCAGATGTGTATGATCATGAAAAGCTTGACCTATTTGTCTAGAATGGGGAATAGGGTTGTTTTTTTAATAGACTGACAAAGGGGGAAAGAAGGTAATTAATTCAAATGTAGTCAAGACATTCCCAAAAGAAGTTTAAGATAAAGTAAATCTTTTTTACAGTAATGAATTATATTGAGATTTAGGCAAGGCATAGATTCAAGAGTCAGTCAAACAGCCCCTTGACTCTACATCGTTTTTCAGCAAGCTCATCACTGATCCACATTTCCGTCCATCCTGTCTACATTCATTCCATTCCGTATCCATACTGTTATCTTAGTTTTCAAAAATACTTAATAAAATAAACTCCATCTCATCTCAATCCTAAACAGTTGGCTTCCTTGTCCCCAGGCTACCTCCCCCCTTACTCCCCCCAACCCCCCCGCCCCATTTCTTCACCAGTTAAAGCCTCTTCAACCATAGAAACATAGAAACATAGAAATTAGGTGCAGGAGTAGGCCATTCAGCCCTTCGAGCCTGCACCGCCATTCAATATGATCATGGCTGATCATCCAACTCAGTATCCCGTACCTGCCTTCTCTCCATACCCTCTGATCCCCTTAGCCACAAGGGCCACATCCAACTCACTCTTAAATATAGCCAATGAACTGGCCTCAACTACCCTCTGTGGCAGAGAGTTCCAGAGACTCACCACTCTCTGTGTGAAAAAAGTCTTTCTCATCTCGGTCTTAAAGGATTTCCCCCTTATCCTTAAGCTGTGACCCCTTGTCCTGGACTTCCCCAAAACCAGAAGATATATCCTCTCAGTCTCTCCACTGTTAATCCCTTTCAAATCCTGAACATCTCTTCCAAACTCAGTGAAAATGATCTTATCTTCCTCCATCTCAGAAACCAATGTAGTGAATTTAGCAAAGTAGTGTATGTTGCACTATTTAGAAGGCAATTATAAACTAGATTTAAACTTAGATTTAGCGATCTGAACTTGTTTCTCACCAAAGCGTAGCCTCACCAAATCTCCATACAATAACATTGAGACTTCCTTACATTTATCTCCAATGCTCTTTTTGAACCTACATATTTACTTTTTGTATTTCATGAACTAGCCCACTGGATTGTGTATGTTCATGAGCATTTTACTATTTTCTCACGGTTTGATAAAATATACTTAATTCTTCCGAGCAAAGGGCATAACCTCATATTTTCCACATGAAAAAGATCAGCAGAGAATACAGAAACAGAAAGGTAGAGGTATGAGTAAAACCTTGAGTAGTTTGCTATGTTTTGCTTTTTTTTAAGCAAGTGTATTAGTAGGAATTGATAGTAAATTACTGGATTGACTGTATATATTCGAAAATAACACTGATTATTTTCAAAGTGAAAATGTACCAGGTGATTGTGACTTAAGTGTGGATGATTCAGATCCTGCCATGGATCATCACTCCAGCCCTAGTGACACATCTAGTTCTGTAGTTGCAATCTGGATACTGAAATTCATGCTTTTAATCTTGCTGTGTACAAGAAACTATACCTGGATGAAAACAACTGGGTTTGTTTGACTATCTACACCATATTAGCAACTATATCTCCAGATATTGTTGCAAGCAGGTGGAGGTGAACTTGGGAGATTTTTCAGTTTTGGAAAGTTAAATATGGCTTATATTATTTAAAAGTACAATTTTACCAAAAGCAAAGTCAATTGATTTGCAAAATTATCAGATACATGATTTTATTAATGATTACGATTCTCTACACGTGGAAATGTCTTGTGTTAATGTTTATTTCAGAGATTCTTTCTAAACGCTGTTACATTTTTTTAAACTATGAATGGATATATCTGATTATTTTACTCTGATGTGAAAATAGACATTAGCTGGGTTTTTTTGCAGAGAAATATAGTTAAGATTTAACCTATGCTAATCATACATTAAGCTTTACAACTTGCAATATATTGCATCAATTGAAGGTCAGTCACCATTTAAACCCAAGGGTCCAGAACTCCACTTTGAAAAGTTGTATGATTAAACTTGTTCTGAGTTTGTTACATTGGTTCTGCGCAAAAATAAAAAAGCACTTGCAAATGTTAACTTTTGAACTTACTTATGATTATTGCATGGTAAAATTTATGTACAAAGTTGGAGTATTAGAAGCTTGGGGCTGCATAATTGCTGCATATTCATCCGATAACCAGCTGGTACAAGGATGTTTTGAAACTGACAAAATTCGGACTGACGGATTCTTTGATTTCTTCACAGGATTATGCTGAAAAAGAGAAAGCAATAACTAAAGCTTTGGAGGATCTGAAGGCTAACTTCTACTGCGAATTATGTGACAAACAATATTACAAACATCAGGAGTTTGATAACCACATCAACTCTTATGATCATGCTCACAAGCAGGTAAGGAAAAGGAACAACATGGGTACATAAGTATTTTATTTGTAATACCTTTTTTGTACAATATCATGTACCGTTGTTGCATTAATTTATGAGGACACAGACAGTGACATTGATGTGGAAATTAACTCCCCGAGATTATTTCCGTTCTGTTATATTAGTGTGACTAAGCATGTAGATACACTGCCAATCTTGCATAATAAAAAATGATTTTGTATACACAATTGAGCAATAACATAACGGAGCAATGAATCAAAGTGGCATTTTACTCTGAAGTGCATAAAGACCATTTACAAGTATGTCGTCTCACACCATCAGCAGTTTGCAATTTCATGCAATAAACTCCATGGAAGGGAAGAATTACTTTTTTTTTTAAATAGTAGCAGCCAAAGATTGTGATGTTTTTAATGGTGATGAAAAACATTCAAACCCATTTTCATCATTAGCAAAAGGCATTGCTATGCTCAGGCATAATTTAGTAATGTTTTATCTCATGTTTGGCAGTTGAATCGGCATGAAAATAGCTTCAACAATAGCTTATAACCAATAGCTTATGGGGCTTATATCAGAAGAGGAGCCACATAATATTTATCATATTTGGTAGTGTGGTATAATTAACTATTCTATAACTGTGCATTCTGAGATATCATGTTGTAAATTGCACCAGTAAGCAAAGTAGTTATTCTCCCAGGGCCAATAGAGTCATAGAGGCATAGAGTCATTCAGCATGGAAACAGGCTCTTCGACCCAAAGCGTCCATGACTGCCGTTCAATCATGGTTGAGCTATCGTCTCCCTCCCAACCCCATTCTCCTGCATTCTTTCATTAACCTCCAATTCTCTCAAGAACCTTCCACTTCTTGATTCCCTTACCCTGAAAAAAAAAGATTCAGTGCATTCATTCTATCTCTTCCACTCAGATGTACTACACCTCTGTAAGATCACCCTCAGCCCCCTTCACTCTGAGGAGTAAAGTTCTAGCCCGCCCAACTTCTCCCTTTAGCTCAAGCCCAAAAGACCTGGCAATATCCTAATATATCTTCTCTGCACACTTTCTAGCTTAATGGCATCTTTCCTATAACATGGTGACCATAGCGAATATAAGTAAGTAAGTTTATTGGCCAAGTATTCACATACAAGGAATTTGCCTTGATGCTGCACCCACAAGTAACAACATGACATACAGTGACAGTTACGAATGACTCAGAAAACACTAAACATTAATAGTAAGATTAAATGAGAATTTACCAGTTTGAAGTTTGATCTTTATTTTATGAGGAGTTACGATGAGGGATTACGTGTAGAAGCCCCGCCAGGCGCATGCGCGTCATACTTCAAAGTAGCGGCGTGCAAACACAGAAACTATAGTCAGTGATATAGTAAGACTCAGAAGACTAGAACTACCAGATGATCTTTGCGGTTATGAGGGCCGGGAGCGGAGGGCACGTAATCCCTCATTGTAACTCCTCATAAAATAAAGATCAATCTTCAAACTGGTAAGTTCTCATTTAATCTTACTATTTTACTTCGGAGTCACGTGAGTGACTACGTGAAGATTTCAAAGCTCTGTGATTTCATGCCGTAGATCCATTCCATACGACACACTGCTTCAGTCGACACAGTAGTGAATAAATAATGTATTGAACATTGCTTCGAATTATCCAATAATCATTTTTAATAATGATAACAAACAAAACAGTAATAACCCCTCTGTCCCAGGGGGAAATTACAAATGAAATTTAGAAAGAAAAAGAATCAAACCGAACCCAAAACAGCATGCCCAAAACCTTGCACTATCAGGACAGGTGTATAATAAAATTTGGAGAATGTCGCCTCTTAGACCATCCTGCAGCCCCGAGGATTTGGTCTAGAGGCACGTCCTGTGCCTTCGCTACGGATGTTGATGCCGCCCTGGTGGAGTGAGATTTAAACACATGAGTGTCTACTCCAGCACAATCCAAAACCTGTTTTAACCATCTAGAAATAGTTTGTACTGACATCTTTTTATGAGTTTTTTTTGTGGCTGATGAGCATTGCTGTGTCAGAGCCTCTGAGACTCTTAGTTACCTCGATATATTGACTCAGGTGCTGAATACACATAACATTTGGTCAACAGGGTATGCTTTAAAGCTTACTTTGGTTCCGACCATTCCTGGCCTGCTTTGTTTGATTAAATCATACACATAAATCATACACATAAAACATAAATAATGTTATCTGCAGAAGAGTACATGCTATCTAGTCGTAGCTCTTGCAATGTTTGAACTCATTGCGCTGATACTAGCGCCATGAGCATAACCAGTTTAAGTGTTAATTGCTGAAGCAGTGTGAGAACTATACTGACATCCCAGATTTCTGTATATGTAGGCTTAGGAGGGTTCTTGTTAAAGATTCCTCTCATGAATCGGGATACTAACGGATGAGACCCGATAGATTGTTGTTCTGAAAACTGCCCTAAATAGGAGGACAAAGCACTCCGAACACTGTTAATAGTAAGATTAAAAGAGAATTTACCTGTTTGAAGTTTGATCCTTATTTTATGAGGAGTTACGATGAGGGATTATGTGAAGAAGCCCCACCAGGCGCATGGTCGGCATACTTCATAGCAGCGGCGTGAAAAACCAATAGCCGAAGTAAGATAGTAAGGCTCACACAAGACTAGAACTACCAGATGATCGTTTAGATTATGAGGGTCGGGAGTGGAGGGCACGTAATCCCTCATCGTAACTCCTCATAAAATAAAGATCACACTTCGAACAGGTAAGTTCTCGTTTAATCTTACTATTTTACTTCGTAGTCACGCAGATTCATTCCATACCGCAGATTCATCCATACGACACGCTGCTTCAATAGACACAGTAGTGAGTAAATAATATTATTGAATATTGCTTGAATAATGCAATAAGTATTTTAATATATAATAATAGAAGAAAGTAATACCCCTTTATAATAGGGGAAATTACAACAAAAGATATGAATCATTACGTAAAAGAAAGCAAATATCAAACAGAACTCAACACTGCATGTGCAAATTCTGGCACCATGATAACAGGTTTATTGTAAAACTTGGAAAAAGTTTCTTCTTTACACCAGAGGACTGGGAGAAATTCAGAGACCAGCAGAGGAGGACAAAGGGCTTAATTAGGAAAGGAAAAATAGATTATGAAAGAAAACTGGCAGGGAACATAAAAACTGACTGCAAAAGTTTTTATAGATATGTGAAGAGAAAGAGGTTAGTTAAAAACAAATGTAGGTCCCTTGCAGTCAGAAACAGGTGAGTTGATCATGGGGAACAAGGATATGGCGGACCAATTGAATAACTACTTTGGTTCCGTCTTCACTAAGGAAGACATAAATAATCTGCCTGAAATAGCAGGGGACTGTGGGTCAAAGGAGGAATTGAGTGAAATCCAGGTCAGTCGGGAAGTGGTGTTGGGTAAATTGAATAGATTAAAGGCCGATAAATCCCCAGGGCCAGATAGGCTGCATCCCAGAGTACTTAAGGAAGTAGCTCAGGAAATAGTGGATGCATTAGTGATAATCTTTCAAAACTCTTTAGATTCTGGAGTAGTTCCTGAGGATTGGCGGGTAGCAAATGTAACCCCTCTTTTTAAGAAGGGAGGGAGAGAGAAAACGGGGAATTACAGACCAGTTAGTCTAACATCGGTAGTGGGGAAACTGCTAGAGTCAGTTATTAAAGATGGGATAGCAGCACATTTGGAAAGTGGTGAAATCATTGGACAAAGTCAGCATGGATTTACAAAAGGTAAATCATGTCTGACGAATCTTGTGGAATTTTTCGAGGATGTAACTAGTAGCGTGGATAAGGGAGAACCAGTGGATGTGGTATATCTGGACTTCCAGAAGGCTTTCGACAAGGTCCCACATAAGAGATTAGTATACAAACTTAAAGCATACGGTATTAGGGGTTCAGTATTGATGTGGATAGAGAACTGGCTGGCAAACAGGAAGCAAAGAGTAGGAGTAAACGGGTCCTTTTCACAATGGCAGGCAGTAACTAGTGGGGTACCGCAGGGCTCAGTGCTGGGACCCCAGCTATTTACAATATATATTAATGATCTGGATGAGGGAATTGAAGGCAATATCTCCAAGTTTGCGGATGACACTAAGCTGGGGGGCAGTGTTCGCTGTGAGGAGGATGCTAGGAGACTGCAAGGTGACTTGGATAGGCTGGGTGAGTGGGCAAATGTTTGGCAGATGCAGTATAATGTGGATAAATGTGAGGTTATCCACTTTGGTGGCAAAAACAGGAAAGCAGACTATTATTTAAATGGTGGCCGATTAGGAAAAGGGGAGATGCAGCGAGACCTGGGTGTCATGGTACACCAGTCATTGAAAGTAGGCATGCAGGTGCAGCAGGCAGTGAAAAAAGCGAATGGTATGTTAGCTTTCATAGCAAAAGGATTTGAGTACAGGAGCAGGGAGGTTCTACTTCAGTTGTACAGGGTCTTGGTGAGACCACACCTGGAGTATTGCGTGCAGTTTTGGTCTCCAAATCTGAGGAAGGACATTATTGCCATAGAGGGAGTGCAGAGAAGGTTCACCAGACTGATTCCTGGGATGTCAGGACTGTCTTATGAAGAAAGACTGGATAGACTCGGTTTATACTCTCTGGAATTTTAGGAGATTAAGAGGGGATCTTATAGAAACTTACAAAATTCTTAAGGGGTTGGACAGGCTAGATGCAGGAAGATTGTTCCCGATGTTGGGGAAGTCCAGGACAAGGGGTCACAGCTTAAGGATAAGGGGGAAATCCTTTAAGACCGAGATGAGAAAGACTTTCTTCACACAGAGAGTGGTGAGTCTCTGGAACTCTCTGCCACAGAGGGTAGTTGAGGCCAGTTCATTGGCTATATTTAAGAGTGAGTTGGATGTGGCCCTTGTGGCTAAGGGGATCAGAGGGTATGGAGAGAAGGCAGGTACGGGATACTGAGTTGGATGATCAGCCATGATCATATTGAATGGCGGTGCAGGCTCGAAGGGCTGAATGGCCTACTCCTGCACCTAATTTCTATGTTTCTATGTTTCTATGTTTACACCATCCTGCGGCCTCTAAAATTTGGTCGAGCGGCACGTCCTGTGCCATCGCCGCGGACGTGGACGCTGCCCTGGTGGAGTGAGATTTAAACACGTCAGTGTCTACTGCAGCTAAATCCAAAACCTGTTTTAAACCATCCAGAAATATTGTATATCTTTATTATCATTTTTCTGAGTATTTACATACCCAGAGGAAAAAGAAAAAGCGTTTCTCAACCAGTGTCCGTCCATTCAGTCTGTGGTAAAAAATAAATAGAAATAAAGAATAAAAGTACATATATCACGAGTTCCGATCGGCAGTGGGCACGACAATGGCTCTGCTGCAGTGTGTCCAGGTTGGTGTTTGGTGCGCGATACTTTGGAAGGGGGCAAAGTCCGTTTATCAGTCTAATTGCCTGCGGGAAGAAGCTGAGGAGCATCCTGCTGGTTTTGCAGCTGATGCTCCTGTAGCTCTTCCCAGATGGCAGGATGGAGAATATGTGATGCGATGGGTGGTAGGGGTCTTTGATGATGGAGATAGCTCTGCTAATACATCTCTTCCTGTATATGTCCAGCAATAAAGGGAGTGAAGCACCAATAATCCTGCTGGCAGTCTTCACAATCCTGTCCAGTTGGTGTCGTTCGTACACCTTGCAGCTCCCGAACCAGGAGGTGATGCCGTAGGTTAATGTGCTCTCGATTGTCCCCCTATAAAAAGTTTGTAGGTGTGCAGTGGGGAGACCTGCTTTCCGTAGTCTTCGGAGAGGGTGTAGTCGCTGCTGGGCTCTCTTGACCAGTGCTGTGGTGTTGGTCGTGGACGTCAGGTCATCTGACAGATGGAGCCCTAGGAACTTCACACTGCTGACCCTTTCCACATCGGTGTGCAGAGGTGTATGGCGTTGTTTTCCCGCCCTCCTGAAGTCAACCACCATCTCCTTCATTTTTCCCACGTTGAGAATGAGGTTGTGGGATTTGCACCATCCTGTGAGCAGCTCCACCTCCATCCTGTACGCCGACTCATCATTGTCACTGATGAGACCCACCACTGTTGTGTCATCAGCGAACTTGTTGATGAAGTTGTTGTTGAGTCTAGCAGTACAGTCATGTGTAAGCAGACTAAACAGCAGGGGGCTTAGGACACAGCCTTGGGGCGTGCCAGTGCTCACGGCTATGGTTTTTGATGTCCTACTGCCCACCCTGACTGTCTGCTGCCGTTGTGATAGAAAGTTCAGGACCCAGTTACATGTGCCAGCATCAACCCCCAATAACTCCAACTTAACTCCAATAAAATAGTTTGTACTGACACTTTTTTGTATGTTTTTTTATGAGCAATAAGCATTGTTGTCTCACAACTTTGGAGACTCTTGGTTACTTCAATATATCGAGTCAGATGCTTAACCACACACAATGTTTGGTCGACAGGATATGCTCTAAAGATTACCTTGGTTCCAGACTTCCCCGGTCTGCTCTGTTTTGATTAGATCACAAACATAAAAAGTAATGTTATCTGCAGACAAATGCATACAATCTAAACGTAACATTTGCAATGTTTGTATTCTTTGTGCTGACACTAATGCCATAAGCATAACCACCTTAAATGTTAACTTCTGAAAAGACAGTGACGTAATTGGAGCCCATTGCCGAAGTAATGTGAGGACTATACTAACATCCCAAATTTCTGTATATCTGGGTTTGGGAGGATTTTTATTAAAAATCCCTCTCATAAATCGGGATATTAATGGATGAGACCCAATAGATAGGTGTTCTGAAAATTGTCCTAAATAGGAAGACAAAGCACTATGAGCACTATTAATAGCACTATAACTAAGGTGCTGATCAAATGCAACATGGCAAGGAACTCCAATACATCCGATATGTTTGCAGAATGATAAGATATCTCTGACTGAATACAAAAAGCTTCCCATTTCTTTATGTGAGACATATATTGTTTCTTAGTGCTATCTCTCCAAGCTGACGTTATGACATCCATGGTCCTATCCGACAGTCCAAGCCCTTGTAATGGTCTGGTCAGAACCTGCAGATTAACAAATTAATATGATCATGCAATGGATGAACTTGTTCTGTCACTGGTTGTACCAACAAATCCCTGGAGCTGGGAATCGTCATAAAAGGTTCAATTATCATTCTAAGCATCAATGGGAACCATGCCTGTATAGGCCAGTTTGGAACCACCAAAACACCCTTAGCAGAGTCTTGCTCTATTTTACTGAGACATTGCCTAATCAGGCATAATAGGGAAAAAGCAATGAAACACATATTTCCCCAACGTAGCGAGAATTGCATCCAACGCTACAGCTCCTGGGTCAGGCTCCCATGACACGTATTTAGGCAATTGGTGATTTAATCTGGATGCAAACAAATCAATGTCTGGTACACCATACTGATTGACAATTTTTTGGAAAATTTGTGGATTTAACATCCATTCTGTATTGTCTTTAAACTCCCGTGATCTGTTGTCTGCCACAAACATTGTCTTCCCTGGGAGATAGATAGCTGAAAGCCAGATAATCCTAGATATACACCAATTCCACATCTGGTTGACCAGATGATCACATGATACTGATCTTACTCCACCCATGTGATTGATATATGCTACAGCTGTGGTATTGTCTACTTGTAATTGAACATGCAAGTCCTCCATAGTAGAACAATAAGCTTTTAATCCAAAAAAATGCCCCCAATAACTCCAAATAATTACTACCATATGTTTGGAGAATTAATTCCTCTTGGACAGTCCATCTACCACCACAGCTGGTGTCATTGTCCGTAGCCCCCATCCGAGAGCACTAACATCAGTTTGTAATACTACTGTAGGTTGCTGAATAACAATGTTTTTAGTAGCTTGTGCAACATTCCCAATCCACCACTGTAATTTAGCCAAAGCTTCTGTTGGCAACTGCATGGGTCTGTCAAAATGACCTGCATGCTTTTTTTAGTGCTTGTGGTTTTGCCCTTTGAAGATTTTGATAATGCAAAGTGCCAAACTCAACAGCGGGAAATGCTGCTACTATCTTACCAATAACCCTAGCTACTTCTCGGATGGAGGGGTACGGTTTATCAGCAAGGAATTCACACTCATTTGTAATATCCACAATTTTATCTGTTGGTAAAGTTACTGACATAGCAACTGAATTAATGACAAACCCCAAATACTCAATTGTCTGCAATGGCTGTAGCTTAGATTTTGTTGGATGGATCAGAAACCCTAGCCTTTTCAACAGGCTTATAGTTGCTGAAACTGAATCTTCAGCTGATTCCTGAGTGGCATTAACAATTAAAATATCATCAAGATAAGCCATGACAATGTGATTTTGAGCCCTTAACAATGCCAGTGCTGGTTTCAATAATTTTGTGAACAGCCTGGGAGCTGAACTTAACCCATTAGGTAATGCTTTATATTGCCACAGCTGATCCATCCAATTAAACTTCAAGTACCTACGATAATGGTGATGAATTGGCACTGAATAATACGCATCTTTAAGTCTATAGTAGCCATGTAGCATCCTATGGACAACAACTCCTTTGCAGTGTTGAAGGTGTCCATTTTGAAATGTCTATTACTGGACATATGAATTCAATTTTGTGAGATCCCGAATGACTCGACAATCCCCATCTTTCTTTGGCCTGGGGAAAATATTTGACACAAATTATTGCGGATGATACCTAGTACTTTAAATTAACCCTTTTTTAAGTAAATTTTTATTTTTTTATTTTTTATTTTTTCTTCTTTTCCCTGAAAAATTTCAGGCGCAGAAAACTCCAAATCCCGATTAGGTTTATCCTGTACAGGTGGATCAACTCCTTCCACAAATTCAATAGTAGCACCTGACACAGTATCGAATATAAACCGATCAGATGTTATACGGTACCATTCATCATAGAACAATTGCGATCTACCACCAATCGGAGGTTCTACAACAGTTTCCTCTGTGATAGAATACAGCTTTGTACCTCAGCAAATGACCTTGATGGTCTCCTTCTCCCGATATATGGATTGACATTGGGCTGTGATGGGTGATAATACTTTCTCACTATACCCCTGCCACGGCTTGTTCCTGCTCCTGAATCAAACCCCCTTCTCATCCAGCCAGATTGTCTCCTTTGGCTAAATATAAAAGGTTTCATGAGGCTGATCGTTTTTGCCTCCTCATCGATATCTTTAATTTGTTTACGCAGGTTTCTCCAAATAAATAATCTGGAGCTTGAATATTGCTTGATTACACAAATCAGCAATCTTGGGTGCAGGATGGACCGAATGGCGATTTTACTCATACAATTAATCTCAAATTAAGAGTTACAACAATGCCAACATGTCTTTTTGAATTTTGGACATAGCATGCCCTTCCAACTGCCTCCCAAAAAGCAGTAAAGCCAGCTGCAACGAGCTTGAGGACCCTTGCATTGTTGAACTCATAGGTGTCCAAATACTTGGATTCACCGTCGGCACCCACAGTGATGCACAATTAATAGGTGTTTTATAGAGGTCTGCTGTCTCCATCATGACAGTCTCCTGAAGCTGGTGAGAAACCAAATAATTAATGTTGGCCGCCAGGTTTTCTTCCATGATCTCACCACTTCCCTCTGGTATAGCAAAGGATTGTGCTACATCCGGTACACCTGTGCATTGACTTTTGTGCTGTGGTGGGTATTGAACACCAAAATCACCACCTTCAGGGTCAGTCTTTTGCTGCCCTGGTACTCCTGAGACTTGCTCAAGGAGACTTCCCCCAGACCTAAACAAGGCTCTGGAGGTTCACATTCCCATGTTGTAAAGGCACCCCCTCAGAGGCTGCCTGGTTTTGACCCTTGGTTTATAATTTTTTGGAGCATTTTCCCCATTTGTTCCATCCTGAACCACAGGGCTCGTCTGCCTGGCCCTGCCTCTTCTTCATCAGATTCACCTGATATTTCAGGCCTAGCAGACTTCCTTTTATTTTTCCCCTTCACTGGAGTTTCCTCCGTGGCCTGTGGCTGTGGAGCGTCCAAAGTCTGAACTACGTCAGTTTCAACGGCTACCGGTATCGAAACCGGCTCCATACTAATCTGTGGTCCCGGTCTTAACTGTGTTTCCACCCGGGACGCGCGCTTCCCCCCCCCCGCGCCGATTTTTTCACCGTGCCCATTTTAAAACTTCTCCAAACTCCTCCTGGCTATTCCAGGGAGGGGTTTCTACCCAGGAAGTAATTTCAACTCACTTACCTGCGGGTCTGTTACTTACCGCTGGTGGAGCTGCGATCTGCAGCCCTTCCCTACTGACATGCGTCGACGTAATGCCGAGCATGCGCCTGGCGGGGCTTCTTCACGTAGTCACTCACGTGACTCCGAAGTAAAATGGCACTATAGCTCAAGTGTTCATCAAAATGCAATGTAGCAAGGAACTCCAATGCATCCGGTATGCTTGCTGTATGATAAGATATATCTGACTGCAAGCAAAACATCTCCCATTTCTTAATATGAGACACATATTGTTTTTTAGTGCTTTCTCTCCACATCCATGGTCCTACTCGACAGTCCAAGCCCTTGGAACGGTCTGGTCAGAACCTGCAGAATAACAAATTAATACGGTCATGTAACGGATGACTTTCTCCTGTTACTGGATGCACCAACAAATTACTGCAGTTGGGGACAGCCATGAATGGCTGAGTCATCATTCTCAGCACCAATGGGAGCCATGGCTGTGTAGGCCAGTCCGGAACCACCAAAACGCCTGAGGCGCTCTATTCTGGTGAGGCATTGCCTAATGAGGCAGAATGGGGGAAAAGTTTAAAAGAACGTACGTCCCCAATGTAGCGAGAATGCATCCACCGCTACTGCTCCTGGATCTGGTTCCCACAAAACGTATTTAGGCAACTGGTGATTTAGCTTGGATGCAAACAGATCAATATCTGGCAAACCATAGCGGCTGACAATAATTTTAAAAACATCAGGACTTAGCATCCTTTCTATGTTGTCATTAAATTTCCGTGACCTGTTGTCTGCCACCACATTATCTCTACCTGGTAGGTAGATAGCTGAGACCCAGATATTTCTGGAAATACACCTTCTTTATCTGCTGCAACATTTTTGCAGACTTAGAACCAAATGGTCCATTGTTGTCCAAGTAATTGTCACTTGTACCCACTTTTTTTTGTGTACTATTCAATCAAAGAAAATACTATACATGATTACAATGAAGCTGTCCACAGTGCACAGGTAAAGGATAAAGTGTACAACATTTAGTGCAAACTTTTGTACCTCTTGCCTGATGGGAGAGAGGAGAAGAGGGAGTGAGACTGGACCTTGATCATGCTGGTGGCCTCGCAGAGTCAGCGTGAAGTGTAGATGGAGTCAATGGAACTGAGGTTGTTTGCATGGTGGTCTGGGCTACGTCCACGCATTGCTGGTAATGTCACATTTGTGGCTTAACATGTTTTCCTTTGTTGAAGTTGTAAAATATAAGGCCAAACCAGTTACTGGACCAAGGTCTGCTTCAAGGGTAGAAGTGTGATGAAGAGTTATTGAGTCATCACGTTGTACAGCTAGGAAACAGCTCCATCGGACCAACTTAGCCATGTCAGAAGATTCACAAATCTGCAAGCTTTGAAGTTTGAACAGAAAACCTTGAGTTTTCACCTTTCCACCTTTATACAAATGATATCTCATCCTGTGCCTTTCTGTAAGTGATTGCTAGACTTGGATGTTGATTGAACATTAGAAATGCTGGTGAAAGCTACAGCTGGATTTTAATGGCATGTTCCTTTTAAAAAAATGATTCTTTTAGTTCTGAAGTCAAATAGCCGTTAAAATGGCCCAGAATTGCAACAATGTAATCCATTCACTCTCAATCTTATCATTGGAAATTGTTGCGTGAGTGTTTGGAAGTGCTAAGTTATTTTTCTTTTGCCTCGTCTTATCTCAATTTGTTCTTACTGTACCTAATTAGACTCTAGTTCATCCTCTTCAGTTATTCTAATATTTTTCTCTTTCTCCTCTGATCCGATGTTTATCTATCCCTCCATTCACCACTTCCCAGAAGTTTCAACGAATTGGGCTGAAGGTTTCCAATTTGCATCCGCCATGAAAGTCATGCCATGGCACATTTCAACCAGAAGAACACAGGGAAAACATGGTCATCTCATAGCCATAACATGAATGTTCCACCAATATCTGGCAAAACACATCACCATCTCCCTGTCATTCATTGCTTGCAATGGTATTGTGTCCTTGAATTTGGTTGATGAGCAGCTCCATTCCCCCTGTGGCCACAAATATGAAATAAATACAACCATTTCCTTAGTTCAGTTCTGATTAACATAGGAATTGTTGTAGCTACTAGCAAGATGTCCACGGAAGGGTCCTTCATTCAAAACCAGTCCAGCCAACAAAATGTGAATGAAGTACTTTTAACAAAGGGTCTTTTTTTAACACGATCTATAATTCTTTTATCTTTTTAGTTTTGCTTTTGTGCATTTACTTTCTTGTGATACATGAATGCATCTCAGTTCTATTTTATTTAAAATAAATCTGGCTTGATTTATCCTTTCTGTTCTGATTGTATAATCTTTTGAAGAAAATAGTTCTTTCTTATTTATTCACATGGATTTGCCAGCATATATATTCAAATCCAATCGTTCCTGAACCATGAAGAGAAGTATATTTATGAGAGAATGGACTAGGTAAGGATAACAAATTCCCTTTGAAAAATGCAGGTATACAATTTATACTCAATGATATAACGATTTTAATTCTACATTTATTTAAATTCTGCAATATCTCCATCTGCTCTGCTAGATAATATTAAAGGAAACTCAAAGAGATTGTATGTACATTAAGGGAAAGTGGGTAATTAGAGAGAACATATGGCCCTTCAGAAAGTGGTCATCTCTATGTGGAGCTGCAGGAGATGAGCAAGGTCCTCAATGAGTATGTCTTTGTTTTACCATGGAGAACAACATGAAGACTGGGTAATTTGGGAGTTAATGAAGATGTCTTGAGAACAGTCTGTATCACAGTCGAGGAGGTGCTGGATGGCCTAAAGTGTATGAAGGTAGATAAATGTCCAGGCTGATCAGATAAATCCGAGGATACTGTGGGAAGCTAGAGAAGGAATTGCAGGCACCCTGGCTGAAATACATCAATAATTATTAGACGCGGGTGAGCTGCGGCTTGACTGGAAGGTGGCTAAAGTTGCGTCTCTATTTAAGAGGGGCTGCAAGGAACAGCCTGGGAAATAGAGATCTTTGGTAGGCAAGTTGCTGGAGAGGATAAAGGGGCTGTCCCACTTGGGCAACATAATTGGCATATAGAAGAGAAGAGTTTGAAAAAATGACATGTAGAGGACCTCCTTCGACCTCCTTATACTATGTTGAAGACCAGCTTCGACTAGTTACGACTAACCGGGAAAATTGGACACCGGATAGTGGAGAGTGAAGATGACCTCCTTCGACCTCCCTTCGACTATGATGAAGAATATCTACGACTACCTTTGATTGCCTTCGACTACCCTCGATTATCTACGACAAACATGCCGACCTATTCTGACCTACTATGACCTACTACGACTAAACCTACGAGTAAAAAAAGTATCATTTTTTTCCATGGCGACCTTTTGTTAGTCGGGGGAATTTTTTAATGTTGAAAAAAGCAACGCGACCTAGCTGAGGCCTTGAGTACGCGGAGACCACTCTTGAGCATGAAGGAGAGTTACAAAGACCTCCTAAGACCTCGTGTTGACCATGCTGCGAGTATGGGTCGAGGGCAAACTCGCCAGAACTCACGGATTAGGTCGCCCAAGTGGGACAGGCCCTTAAGATATATATGCGTTTGGATTGACAGAGGCTGATTAGGGATAGTCAGCATGGTTTTGTACTTGGGAGATTGTGTATCATGAATCTGATTGAGTTTTGGATGAGAATGTTCAAGGCATGACTAGTAAGTTTACAGATGACACTAAAGTAGGTGTTATGGTAGATAGAGATTATGGTTATCAAAAATTACAGCTGATCAGCTGAGTAAGTGGTCTGAGGAGTGGTTAATGGAGTTTAATGAAGTTAAGTACGAGGTATTGCATTTTGGAGTCAAACCAGGGCAGGACCTTCACAGTGAATGGCAAGGTCCTGGGAAGTGTTGTAGAGCAGAGGGACTAAGGACTGCATATACATAGTGTCCTGAAAGTGGCGTCTCAGGTAGCCGGGGTGGTTAAGAAGGCTTTTGGTACGTTAGTTTTGTCAGTCAGGGTACTGGAAGAGAGGTTTGGAGGTCATGTTACAGTTGTACAAGACATTGGTGAGGTCATATTTAGAGTAGTGTGTTCAGTTTTGGCCACCCTGCTATTGGAAAGATGTTGTTAAGATGGAGATTGTGCACAGAAGATTCACAAGGATATTGCCAAGTCTTGAGGACCTGAGTTATCCTGAGGGGATAAATGGAACTGACTGCCAATGGATGTATTTGACACAGGTGCTATACCATTTAAAAGAACAGGTACATGGATAGGAAAGGGTTAGAGGGATACAGGCCAAACATGGGCAGATGGGAATAGTGCATAAAGGGGAGCTTGAATGGCATGGCAATTTGGGCTGAAGGGCTTATTTCCATGCTGTATGACTCTATGACGCTAAAACTCTTATTTGTTTAGAGATACAGCGCCAAAATAGGTTCTTCGTTCCAACTAGTCCGTGCCGACCAACAATCGCCATACACAAATGTTATCTTACATACACTAGGGACAATTTAAAATTATACCAAGCCAAATAACCCACAAACCTGCATGTATGTTTTTATGTATGTTGCAGAAACAGGTGAATTGATCATGGGGAACAAGGACATGGCAGAACAATTGAATAACTACTTTGGTTCTGTCTTCACTAAGGAAGACATAAATAATTTGCCGGAAATAGCAGGGGATCGCCGGTCAAATGAGATGGAGGAACTGAGTGAAATCCAGGTTAGCCGGAAAGTGGTGTTAGTTAAATTGAATGGATTAAAGGCCGATAAATCCCCA
This sequence comes from Okamejei kenojei, assembly GCA_035221665.1. Classification (NCBI taxonomy): domain Eukaryota; kingdom Metazoa; phylum Chordata; class Chondrichthyes; order Rajiformes; family Rajidae; genus Okamejei; species Okamejei kenojei. The sequence continues at coordinate 80,563,577 of CM069137.1, forward strand.
GGGCCAGATAGGCTGCATACCAGGGTACTTAAGGAAGTAGCCCCAGAAATAGTGGGTGCCTTAGTGATAATTTTTCAAAACTCTTTAGATTCTGGAGTAGTTCCTGAGGATTGGAGGGTAGCTAATGTAACCCCACTTTTTAAAAAGGGAGGAAGAGAGAAAATGGGGAATTACAGACAGTTAGTCTAACATCTGTAGTGGGGAAACTGCTAGAGTCAGTTATTAAAGATGGGATAGCAGCACATTTGGAAAGTGGTGAAATCATTGGACAAAGTCAGCATGGGTTTACGAAAGGTAAATCATGTCTGACGAATCTTATTGAATTTTTTGAGGATGTAACTAGTAGAGTGGATAAGGGAGAAGCAGTGGATGTGTTATATCTGGACTTTCAGAAGGCTTTCGACAAGGTCCCACACAAGAAATTAGTATACAATCTTAAAGCACACAGTATTGGCGGTTCAGTATTGATGTGGATAGAGAACTGACTGGCAGACAGGAAGCAAAGAGTTGGAGTGAACGGGTCCTTTTCAGGATGACAGGCAGTGACTAGTGGGGTGCCCCAAGGCTCAGTGCTGGGACACCAGCTATTAACAATATATATTAATGATTTGGACGAGGGAATTAAATGCAACATCTCGAAGTTTGCAGATGACACGAAGCTGGGGGGCAGTGTTAGCCGTGAGGAGGATGCTAGGAGGCTGCAAGGTGACTTGGATAGGCTGGGTGAGTGGGGAAATGCATGACAGATGCAGTATAATGTGGATAAATGTGGGGTTATCCACTTTGGTGGAAAAAACAGGAAAGTAGACTATTATTTGAATAGTGACCGATTAGGAAAAGGGGAGATGCAACGAGACCTGGGTGTCATGGTACACCAGTCATTGAAAGTAGGCATGCAGGTGCAGCAGGCAGTGAAGAAAGCGAATAGTATGTTGGCATTCATAGCAAAAGGATTTGAGAGCAAGAGCAGGGAGGTTCTACTGCAGTTGTACAGGGTCTTGGTGAGGCCTCACCTGGAGTATTGCATACAGTTTTGGTCTCCTAATCTGAGGAAAGACATTCTTGCCATAGAGGGAGTACAGAGAAGGTTCACCAGACTGATTCCTGGGATGGCAGGAATTCCATATGAAGAAAGACTGGATAGACTCGGCTTGTACTCTCTGCAATTTAGAAGATTGAGAGGGGATCTCATAGAAACTTACAAAATTCTTAAGGGGTTGGACAGGCTAGATGCAGGAAGATTGTTTCCGATGTTGGGGAAGTCCAGGACAAGGGGTCACAGTTTAAGGATAAGGGGGAAGTCTTTTAGGACCGAGATGAGAAAATCATTTTTCACACAGAGAGTGGTGAATCTGTGGAATTCTCTGCCACAGAAGGTAGTTGAGGCCAGTTCGTTGGCTATATTTAAGAGTGAGTTATATGTGGCCCTTATGGCTAAAGGGATCAGGGGGCATGGAGAGAAGGCAGGTACAGGATACTGAGTTGGATGATCAGCCATGATCATATTGAATGGCGGTACAGGCTCGAAGGGCAGAATGGCCTACTTCTGCACCCATTTTCTATGTTTCTGTGTTTCTATGTTTCTATGTTTCTATGTTTCTATGTTTCTATATCGGGTGGCTGTTTGATCCATTATAGAATCTTGTAGCTGGTGAGAGGCCATGCAGTTGATGTTGGCTGCCAGGTTTTCCTCCATGGCTTCACCAGTACCTTCCGGAATTGCAAAGTTTCTTGCTACATCCGGGACACCCGGAGCATGTCTCTTGTACTTTGGTGTGTGCCCAAAAGCAGTGACACCAACTTCAGGGTCAGACTCCTGCCCTGGCTCTCCTGAGTCTTGTTCCAGGGAGGTCTCTACCAGCCCTAAACAAGGTGCTGGCGAGGGTGATTCCCACTGATATTCATAAGCGGTATAGTCTTCTTCGCTATATGGGCCTCTACGTGAGGCTGTCTGGGGAATCCTAGGGGCATTCGACCCTGATTGAAATATTTCCTGGCTCATTAAAGTTTGGAGCATTTTTTCCATCTGATCAAGCCATCCCCATACCTTTTTATTAGAAGAGAGGGGAGTCTTCCTCATCAGACCCCTCGGATAAGACGGGCCTGAGAGATTTTCTTTTGGCCTTCCTCCCTGGTGGAGTGGCCTCAGAGCCCTGAAGCACTGGTACTAACGGAGGCAGTCGAGCTGCCGGAAAATCAGCAGCCGGTATCGGAGCCAGCGTTACTGCAGCCGGTATCTCCCGACCCGATCTGCGAGCGCTAACCACGGGCCCGCGCGTTACGCTCCTACTATGGACAGATTTCTTCTCAACTCGCTCCATTACTGACAACTCCTGCTGGCTCCCGAGCCAGACTCACGGAGTTTAAATACCCGCAGAAATTCACTTACCTGCGGATTTACTACTTATCGCTGGTGGAGCTGTGCTCTCCAGCCCGTCGGTGCGCCATGCGTCGGACCTAATGATGCGCATGCGCCTGGCAGGGCTTCTTCACTTAGTCACTCACGTGACTCCAAAGTAAAATAATAATAAAACATTAATGATACAGCACCATGGATCAAGCATGTGAACCAACAAAATACTAGATCAAAGGGCGGCTACAGATTTTTGGCTGTTGAGTAGAGCAACTACTCGTGGATAAAAAACTGTTTTTATGTCTGGCTGTGGAAGCTTTGACAGTCCGGAGTCGCCTTCCAGAGGGAAGTGATTCAAAGAGGTTGTGGCCAGGGTGAAAGGGGTCAGAGATGATCTTGCCCGCTCGCTTCCTGGCCCTTGCAGTGTACAGTTCATCAATGGAGGGAAGGTTGCTGCCAATAACCTTCTCTGCTGATCAGATGATTCGCTGCAGCCTCCAGGTGTCATGCTTGGTGGCTGAGCCAAACCAGACCATGATGGAGACGGTGAGGACAGACTCTACGATGGCCGTGTAGAATTGGACCATCATTACCTGCGGCAGATTGTGCTTCCTCAGTTGTCGTAGGAAGTACATCCTCTGTTGTGCCTATTTGACTGCGGAGTCTGATGGTAGTCCCCCACTTAAGGTCCTTGGAGATGATGGTTCCCAGGAACTTGAAAGACTCCACAGATGTGACTGTGGTGTTGTTGATGGTGAGTGGGGTGAAGGGAGGGGGAGCTCTCCTAAAGTCTACAATCAATTCCACTGTCTTAAGAGCATTGGGCTCTAGGTAGGCCTCAAACCAACATTTTGAATAACTGTGACATAATGTTCCAACTTCTATACTCAAATCCCTGACCGATGAAGGCCAGCATGCGTAAAAATCTTCTTCACCACCCTGTTAACCTGTATTGCCACTAAATACTGATTCAATGTAAGATACAAGCCCTCCTACATTTAGGCAGAATTGGCTAACCAATAAAATCTTGGATTGTTGTAAATGACGGCCAATTAGGTAATAATTTCTGATTAAATCTAATCTGATCCAAACTTTCTCTCTAATCACAGCCAATCTCATCCTGGATTCGATCCAATTTCATTAAACCATGATCTAATACAACAGTAACTGTGATCCTGAAAAAACCAGGCAGTTGGGCGACACAGTGGCGCAGTGGTAGAGTTGCAACTTTAAGGGCCTGTCCTACCAGCATCCGACTCCATGCGGTGAGCGCGATCAAACCGGCAGCGGGGGCCGCAACGAGGTCGGGTGATCCCTGTACAGGGCCGTTCCCACCAGCATGCGCCTGCATGCGAAGAGCGCGACCAAACCAGCAGCGGGGGCCGCGCGGAGGTGGGGTGAGTGGCGCAACGCGGCGCAAAGTGAGGCGAAATTGGAGCGAAGTCTTAAAGGTAAGTTCGCCAGGACAGAGAGGGACACACAGAGAGGGGCACAGAGGCACACACACAGAGGATCACGGAGGCACCTACAGAGAGGGTCACAGAGGCACGATGTTGAGGCGGTGTGTAATGTGTCGAGGCGACTGCGAGCCGACAAGCCGTTGCCGCGCGGAATTTTTGAACATGGTCAGTTTTTCGGAGCCCCGCGCGATGTCGGGACAATCTCCGCACAATTCCGCACGGCTCCGGCGATCGAAGTGGGACCAGCCCCGCGACGCTGGACGGAGTTTGTACGCTCTCCCCGTGACCTGTGTGGGTTTTCTCCGAGATCTTTAGTTTCCTCCCACACTTCAAAGATGTACAGGTTTGTAGGTTAATTGGCTTGGTGTAAATGTTAAAAAGTGTGTAGGATAATGTTAATGTGTGGGGATCGCTGGTCGGCGCAGGCTCAGTGGGCTGAAGGGCCTGTTTCCACGTTGTATCACTCATCTAAAACTAAACTAAACCCACACACATGCCTCTTGATCAATACAAACACGAGCAGATCTTCTGAAGAAGAGGTTGTGTTTCTCAGCTCCTGAGCAGAAGTTCTTGCGAACACAATCCATTAGTTTTAGAATGCTTTTCCTCCCAGTGTGCTGTTTGATTCCTGTGATGGGACCCGCTTTGATGGTATTTCATCTGACAGCAAGGTTATATAATTTAACTAATAGTTATTCATTGAAAGGCTTTCTTCTGTTTGCACATTCACGGAGTAGTGCTCTGACCACAATCACTCACCAAATGACTGTGCCTCCTATTCCTTATCTTCATAACTTGCCGCATTTAACATACACACATTTTCAAACGCATTCCAATTTGTCACATTTGAGAACATCAGCTATCAGCTTCATCCAGTAATTTGTTTGCTTTCAAGAAGATGCTGAAGGCATTTTGTGAATGGTTCAAAACAAATACATCAATGTTACTTTTGGAATTACTCATTTGTTTTATATTTCCTTATATTGTATATTTTTACAGACCAATTGCTTCTTTTCTAAAGATGGAATTTTTTGGACCCAATTTCTTGAAAGGACATAAGCCTTTGGTAATATTTTTAGATGATTGCTATGACTAACCATTTCCATTTTAACATTGTGGTTAATCTATTTGTCTTTACGAACTACACGCAAAAGTAAGTGAACCCAAACATTTCATGAAACGTCATGTTAAGCTCAGTATTCAATGGATTCAATGCTGCTTTATTCATCACATGTGAAACTGCACTGTGAAATCATTTTTGCATATTTACACATGAGGGCACCTGCATGTTTTGGTTCCATTTCCGGTCAGCCTCTCGATATACTGGAGCAGTTCCCAGTAATTCTAGGGTTACAAAAAAGCTGGAGAAACTCAGCGGGTGCAGCAGCATCTAAGGAGCGAAGGAGATAGGCGACGTTTCGGGTCGAGACCCTTCTTCAGACCGGAAGAAGGGTCTCGACCCGAAACGTCGCCTATCTCCTTCGCTCCTTAGATGCTGCTGCACCCGCTGAGTTTCTCCAGCTTTTTGTGTAACCCTCGATTCTCCAGCATCTGCAGTTTCTTCGTTAACTCCCAGTAATTCTAGTTTATTGGCTCACAAATAGGAAAGCCATAGTGAAACAATAGCCCAGGTCTAAATTACCATGGTCACATAAATTTAGGCAAGCATAAAATCTATGTACAGTAAACCCCCGATTTAACAGACCCCTTTCTAATGGATTTTGGTTATAGCGGACGGACCTGCCCATGCCAACCCTGGCTCGCACCACCTCCCCAGCCTGTTACAGCCCCAGCTTCTGACAACACCTCCGGCTCGCAAGAGCCCTTCTTCACCCATCACATGGTCATGTTGACATATCTGTTGTTGTGGCTCATGTTGTTGCCCTTTCGTCAGGCTGCCACCAACGACTGGACGCATGAGGTTCCCTTCTCTCTCACCAGCTGTCACTTCTTCCTGATGGCCATTGCTTTGTCTACTCCCTGCACCACCACCGTCTTCTCCTCCGCCTCCTGCCACCCATTCTCTCCACTTGGCCTTTCACCGTCCACCCCCTCGTTCCTTCATCCTCCTCCTTCTTCTCACCTGAAGTTGGTGACAAACTCCGCCTTGGAAGATGTAGGCGACTGCAGGGGAAAAGGAGGAAGAGGGGTTGCGGGAGCGGGTGAGATTCCGAGTGGCATATTCAACTGGAGCTGATGCACCTGCGACCCCAAGGTACTATAAAAAACATAGACATAATGGTTAAATGGATTGTGTATCACAGCAGTGTGTTTAATGAGAAAAATAGGGAAAGCTAGCCTGTTGAGATACACTGCTCTTGAACACTTCATACAGAACCTTCAGGGACTAATATTAACTGTAACAATGTTACAATATTTTGTGATGTAAAAAATCAAGTCTGCAATTTATCCCACCAGATAAAGGATAAAAAGAAATTTAATTTGACACCTAATTCACTTTCATATCTTCAGTATTAAAAAAGTTATGGCCATTTTCATACTCGGAAATTAGCATCTTGTTCCCCATTGCCTTTCCATTGACTTAACTCAAAAGCTGTGATCGAGGACAGTCAAAAGCCCATAACTTTCTTAAAAATTAGGAGATCTCAATGAAATTTTCAGTTATTATAGATCGAAGCATTCTGAAACAGACATGAAACAATCTTACTTGGATGACCTGAAATTAAAGCATATAATTAGTTAGTTACCTAATTGTAGCTAATTACTAGGTCTAAACATCGATCCATTTCTTAAGAAAATATAAACATTCTTAAATTGCCTAAGTGTCCAAATAACATTCACACAATAATTCACAATATAACATGATTTTAATATCTCATTTTCATGAATTTATAGGCCAAATGGATGGAATTTAGTGTTTAATTCCCATAAATGAATGGCCATTTAAATCAACTTGCGAGTGGGTTTTAGTGGAACGCGGTGGATTGGAACGTTGCGGTTTGCGGTGAATTTAACCCACAGTCGGCAGGAAAAATACTGCCGGTTCGTATATATTTTTTGTCCCCTTTTCGCAACATGAAAATTTGATTAAAGGCTTCCTAAGAACCACGTTTTTATGTAAAAATAAACTGTGTACCTTCTTTTATCCCCTACGTAAAATCCGTCCCGTTATCGGCGCTCATGGCTTTAGAAGATGATTTTTAAATTATTCTAGCTAATAAATGATCTAGCGTCGTTTAAAAATACCTTCATAAAACAAATATCGGAGTGATTTATCTTTAGCAACAAAATCCCCAGAGATGGATCGATTTGAATTATCTGGTGAAAAACGGCATTTTAAACCCGCCCCCCTCTGAAAGGCGCCAAAGTCGCGCACACGGGGAGTGGCAGAACTGCAGCGCCGCTAAAGGTAAGTTTTGTATCATACTTATTAACTGTAAAGCAAATTCTGTGAACTAAAGGTGAACCATCTTGGCTTTTGTATATTTTAGCCTGGATTTTTAAAGATTGTCAATAATGGCCAAATACGCAGGCTTAGATTGCAGGAAGGAACTGCAGATGCTGCCTTATATCGAAGATCGACACAAAATGCTGGAGTGACTCAGTGGGACAGGCAGAATCTCTGCAGGGCAGGAATGGGTGACAGGTCTGAAGAAGGGTCTCGACCCGAAACGTCACCCATACTTATCTGCAGAGATGGTGCCTGTCCCGCTGAGTTACTCCATTATTTTGTGTCTGTCTATAGGCAGGCTTTGAGTTGACTCATAGATACATAGATACATAGAAAATAGGTGCAGGAGCAGGCCATTCGGCCCCTTGAGCCAGCAGCACCATTCAATGTGATCATGGTTGAACATTGACAACAGCCGTTCCTGCCTTCTCCCCATATCCATTGATTCTGCTAGCCCTAAGAGCTCTATCTAACTCTCTTTTGAATGCATCCAGTGAGTTGGCTTCCACTGCCTTCCGAGGCAGAGAATTCCACAAAATCACAACACTCTGGGTTCCAGCAGGAGCTGATGCTCTGACTATTGATAGCCTCAGGCGCTAGGAAGGCTTGACAACTCAGTTAAGCTTGGGTGGAAACCCAGCCCGATTCATTAAGCAGCGGTGAAGGGCTACAGATGGGAGCTTCCCTATATTCTTCTCCCTTTTTTCCAAAACGAATGCTACCTTGGACTGCAGCTTAATCTTGGCAAACCTGTGCTTTTGAATGCACAACAACATGTGTAGTGTGTCTATGGCCAATTCTTGGCTGAATGAAATTGGTCGTGGATGTTTTTGCTTGTAGGGCATGTTTATAATAGATATTTGTGTTCTCATGCATTCCATATAAATCACCTAACACTCAATGCTACTCAGTGAAAAATCTGTTTCACGTACAGTATGAGCCTCAAAGATACGTCAGAAATGTCACTCCCTATAAATTCAGGTTGGGATTCGTTTTGCATTTTAAAGCAAAATTGTGACTTTGATTGGTTGGATGTTACATAATGTTTGCAATTCTCCTTTCCACAGCGTAATGTGGAATCAGATGTTGTGGTGAGTGACTGGTCTGTTTGTGTTAACGTTGTACTGTAGCTGTTGAACCTATCTGCAGTATCTCCCTCCAGCTGTTTTACAGTCTGGTTAATGTTGTATATTTCTGGAGTGGTTGATTTAGAAGGCTTCAACAGCATGACAATCTAAAGCCAATGCAACCTTCATTTATATCAGTGTTGTCACCCTGTTTCAGGAGTCTGTTGTGCAAATATTCCCAACTGCATGCAGAGGGACTTATAAATGTAGGCGCCAGGGTCTTGATAGATGAGGGCAAACGGTGTTAAACTTTCATGGCATCTCTACTGAATGACCCTTCCAGAGATTGCGGGCAAGCAACTTCAGTGTCAGTGAGGAAGGTTTTGTTCTGGGTTTAGATGTGGCTGATAGTGAGAGAAAGCAATGCCTGATTGAATTCAACTATTCACTGTTACATCAGCTTGGATGATTCTCACAACTTGTAAATCAGTACTGATGAAAGTTCATTTGGCCTGAAATATCAACTAATTTTCTCTCCACAGATGCTGCCTGACCTGTTTAACTATTTCCAATTTTGTTCTGCTTCAATTCCATCCCCATTGATTTTAGTGTTATTGGCAAATACTGACCACATGGCACATGTCCAACTATATATATGTAAGGAGGAAGCCCAATATCTTTCAAATACTCTGCATTTCAAAACATACTAATTTTCTTGGTGTAAATTAAAGTATAAATCTTCTCTACATCCATACCAGCTTGACAACAACTTTCCTATAACATGGTGCCCAAAACTGAACACAATACTCCAAATGTGGTCTCATCAACATCTTATGCAACTGCAACATGACCTCCCAACTTCTATACTCAATACTCTAACTGATGAAAGCCAATCTGCCAAATAGCTTTTTGACGGCCCTTACCTGTGATGCCATATTCAAGGAACTATGTACCTGTACTCCTCGATTCCCCCTGCTCTGCAACACTCCCCAGAGTCCTGCCATTCACTGTGTAGATCCTGCCCATGTTAGATACCTGGAAACTGTTCTAGTTGAAGTGTTGTAAGTAAAGTTGTCCTTCCTAAATACAAGGAGGCCCAAAGATAGACACAAAATGCTGGAGTAACTCAATGGGTCATGCAGCATCTCCGAAGATAAAGGATGGGTGATGTTTCAGATCGGGTTTCTTTGTTTCTACATGGAAGCCCACTTCTACAAAAGAAATTTGACTTTCTGCAATGCTTTTATTTATCTGCATTACATAGAGGAAATGTGAAAGGAAACTAGAGAAAGAACATGTCCATTCTAAAGTATTTTATCATGTGGGTTAAAAAGACACACACAGTTGAAAATCCAGGTGATTCTGGCCACAAGGCACTTATCTGCAATGAAAACACTTTGTTTACAAGCTCACAAACCAGGAAACCATTTCAGCTGGTCTATTCTGTAAGCAAAATCTTAGCATTTTCATCACATTAACTAATTGATTCTTGAATGGATCAAATGCTTTCATCCTCTCTTGTCCTATCCTATTGATCACCAATGTATGAAGAAATCCTTCCTGACGTTAATCCTAAATTGAATTTCCCCTGTGCCTTTGTTCTAATATAATTGTTCTATCTCTGCTTTAAAATAGTGTTCCAATTTTACTTACTACATTCAATATCATTTCTACTTCTGCACGGGCTTCACTCATCCATCCCTTGCAAGATTGAAATAGCTTTGTTTCTGGACACTTTCCCAGTCAGCCCTGTGATGAGGATTTTCTCCTCACTGTCCTTGTCATCAGGATGTGCCCGTTAGATCAAAGTGCCCTAAAATGAAATTTGACACATTTAAATTAGTTTAGGTTCAAGATACAGCGCGGAAACAGGCCCTTCGGCCCACCGAGTCCGTGCAGACCAGCGATCCCTGTGCACCTGCACCATCTACACACTAGGGACATTTTACAACTGAAGCCAATTAACCTACAAACCTGTACATCTTTGGAATGTGGGAGGAAACTGGAGCACCCGGGAACAACTCATGTAGTCACGGAGAGAACATACAAACTCCATACAGACTATATGGTCAGGATTGATCCCTGGTCTCTGGCACTGTAAGGCATCAACTTACCACTTTGCCACTGTGCCACCCATTAAGGAGCAACTTAGCCAAGTATGGACACCTTAAACATATCATATTTTGATAACTGCATTATTATAAACTTTTGAAAAGATAATTTGATCTACAATAATAATTTAGAGCTGACTATATTTGAATTCCTGGATAAATTTCAACTTTATTCTTGCCTATTTTTCAGCATCTATGTATAAAACATTTATAAGGGCCAACATTTTTCATAGTATTTTGGTTATGGTTAATTGTACCATCAGCCGCAAATTAATAGTCAGCCTTGATGTTTTCAAGCAGGATTTTATTAAGATTCCCCATTTATAATCCCAAATCCATTGGGAACACCAAGTAAATCAGAAAAAAGTGCTGATGTTGAAAATCCAAAATAAAAACAGAAAATGCTGGAAATACTCAGCAGGTCAGGCAGTCATGGGGAAAAAAAGTAGAGAACATTCAGGTTGATAACTTTATATCAAAACTCTGTGCATAAGTTTGGGATGAATCTGCTTGTAATTCCAGGATTAAAATACTAGGAAGCTTTTCAGCAACTCAGTCCCTGAAAACATATATCCTACAGGCACAGTAGTGGCATAATGGAGCAGTGGTGGAGTTGCTGCCTTATAGCACCAGTGAACCCGGTTTGATCCTGACTACGGTGCTGTCTTGTACTTTCTCCCTGTGACCCTGTGGAAATTTCTGGGTGCTCCGGTTTCCTCCCACACTCCGAAGACGTGTAGGTTTATAGGTTAACTATAGGCTTTGGTAAAAATTGTTAAATTGTCCCAAGTGTGTAGGATAGTGCTAGTGTATGGGGTGATCGCTGGTCATGGTGGGCCAAAGGGCCTGTTTCTGTATTGTGTCTCTGAAGTCTAAGTTAAAGTCTAAAGTCTAAAGGCATCATGATAAGCATTAGCTTCCAGCAATCTTAGATAAACTTTTGAACTTCTAATGTTGAAATAGATAAAATTATCTCAAACTAGTTGATGTATTATTCACAAAAATGACTTTGTTTATTTTCAATCATTCACTCACTGAAGTACATTTCCAGCTGCTCAATGCTGAGATACTGTCCAACCTAAAAGTTGTTTATACCTCGCCATGAAAATAGTTCCCCACCCCAAAAGGTTCTGATTTATGCTTCAATTTACACCCTACCTAATGCCTCTCATAATATTATATACTCCTATCATGTTTCTCCCTCAGCCTCCAACACCAGAGAAAACATTCCAAGGTTTGTCCAGCCTTTTCTCATAGCTAATATGTTCTAATCCAGACAGCATTATAGTAAACCTCTCTGCACCCTCACCTAAGCCTCCATGTCCCTACTGTAACGGGGTGACCGGAACCACTCACAATACTCCAAATGCGGCCCAGCCAAAGTCCTATAAACTGAATACATGTCCCCATAAGAAATAACAAAGAAAGATCAAAAGAACAAAAAAGTGCTGGAGTAATTCAGCGATTCAAGCAACATCTCTGGGGAACATGGATAGGAGATGTTTTGCGTTGGGATCCTTCTTCAGATCCACCCGAAAAATCACCTGTCCATGTTATCCAGAGATGCTGCTTGATTTGCTGTTACTCCAACACTTTGTGTCCTATCGTATAACCAGCATCTCCAGGACCTTGATTCTGCATCAAAGGAGATCAACTGAATATGTGTTTGAGTCTACTTAAGTACCATTTCCTACTATGATGGGTTCTTTATCAGCTTTTCCCCTACTATTAACACTAAATGCGTAGATGTATTTTACCACTTTTATTGGTTTCCTGATCAGAGTCACCAACATGTATAAAAGTCTGTCGGACACCACGGTTATCTACAAATGGTAATGCATTTCCACATCAACATAACCCAAACAAATACACCTAAATGTACACCAAATTAATATCCATCTTTATGCAATTTGTATCCAGCCAGATAAAAGAGTTCAATGATTCTAAACTCGAATGGCAATGTGTGGCTGTTCACGCAATCCCCTCTCATAAAAGTTTGCGTGTAACTTTGCGTAGCATTTTCTTTTTCCGCCAAAGCTGCCATAAATGGCTCTATTGAGTTTATAGACAAAGTGATAAAAGCACTGAGTCACAAACCAAATGCCATGGGCAGCCATGTATCAAGTATTACCTGGTAGTTAGTTGGGTGATTTATTGATTACATTCACCCATTTACAAACACATGAGTGGAATTTTATTGCATGTTGCCATACTTTGCTCCAGAGTGACAATCATTGTAAGCAACTATAATTTACAGGTCGTCTAGGAGGTTGTAAATCACATCTGCTGACCTTGATGTACAAATAAAAAGGATCAAAAGAGAATTACATTTAGTACAACATCTATTGTAGCCTCAAGTCATCCTGAAACACCACTTGGTTTCAAAGTGTATTCGCTGTTGTAATGTAGTAAATAAAGTGGCTAATTTGCCCACTGCAAGCAGTCTCAATGTAATAATGAGGAGATCATCTGCTTTTATGATGTTGGGAGAGGGGATAAAAATTGACCAGGACACAGGGTTTATCTCTAATGATATTCTTTGAAATAGTGTTTGCACCATCGATTTTCATCAATTTCAGAGCAGAGAGGACCATTTTACTGTATAGGAAGGAAGGAACTGCACATGCTGGTTTAAACCGAAGATAGACACAAAATGTTGGAGTAACTCAGCGGGACAGGCATCATCTCTGGAGAGAAGAATGGGTAGCGTTTCAGGTTGAGACCCTTCTTCATCCAGAAAAGGGCGTCTCCAATAGAGATGCGGACTGGGGTATCAGCCTTGATTTTTGATCTAAGTGTGTGGGGTGAGGATTCAAACATGCACCTGCCTGGCTTAGAATGGACAATGTCACCAACTCAGTCAAGGACAGGACAACACAGCATTGTAATTGGGAAGTTTATCTTCAGCACTGACGAACAATTGTCCTGCTATTTTACCTCAGCCACTAATGTTTTCTCCATTCTATGCTTTAAAGCATTTTAAATTCGAGCCTGGAATCAATTTCTTTATTTACTTTTTCTCAAGACTTACTTTTGGTGTTTTGTTCCAAATTGTCTTCCCCTTTCCTCTCCATCCCCAAAAGGGTAAACCTATGACAGAATGCTCACCTATCTTGAATGTCTCTCATTGTTATTCATGTTTATGTAGGCCTTCGTGGTCAGAAGGATATCAGAATCCAATCCCACTCACTCCTTGTCCAAACATCAGCACACTTGCAGAAGCAATGATTGACGAGATCAGGAACAATTTTATTCTCACTAAACTGGCCGCTCAGGCATTTGCAATGTTTCCTGGCTGAATGCAGATAACTAACAACATTACATGAGAGATATCTGTAATGTGTTTTTTTTTAATATCCACCAGGCAACACCTGAAGCTATCTTTTCATTTCAAAGTTTAGACATAACTAGACTAAGTGGGACCCGTTGGGTCCCATGTTTACACAGGAGGGCTGGTCCCCCGACACACTATTCCACCTCTCCACCAATTCCAATATTGGTGGCCAGTGGGGGGGTTTCTGGAGCGCTGGTATGGGTTCTTGGGGTAGCAGCTCAGTCCCTCAAGCCTGATGTGCTGGCAGCTCACTTGCGGCTGGTGGGCTGGTAGTTTACTCATGGCTATTCCTTGAAATTCCATTTCAAGCAGGGTGCATGGCCAACAAATTCAAATCCATTTCCCTACCATTTCAAGCATGGTGCAAGGCCACCAAATTCAAGTGCAGTTTCTTACCACTTCGAGCAGAGTGCAAGACCACCAAATTCAAGTGCAGTTTCATACCACTTCAAGCAGGGTGCAAGGCAGTCAAATTCAAGTGAAGTTTCATACCACTTCAAGCAGGGTGCAAGGCCAAAGAATTCAAGTGCAGTTTCATACCACTTCAAGCAGGGTGCAAGGCCACCAAATTCAAGTGCGGTTTCATAACACTTCAAGCTGGATCCAAGGCCACCAAATTCAAGCACAGTTTCATACCACTTCAAACAGGGTGCAAGGCCAACAAATTCAAGTGCAGTTTCTTACCACTTCGAGCAGGGTGCAAGGCCACCAAATTGAAGTGCAGTTTCCTACCACTTCAAGCAGGGTGCAAGCCCACCAAATTGAAATGCAGCTTGTGTGTATGTGTGTGTGTATATATGTATATATATATATATGCGTGTGTGTGTGTGTGTGTGTGTGTGTGTGTATGTGTATGTGTGTGTGTGTGTGATGATATATAATAAATTGTAATGTAAAATATTTTATTAAGTAAAAGATTAGCTTGACTCTTTTGGGTTCTGAATAAGCTGAAGTTGCAATTCTGTGGTATACTAAAAAAAGCTGTGGTCATCAGGAAGCCTGCATCCAAGGTATTCTGATAGTACTTCCTGTTACGCTCAAGCAAAAGACTATTGACAATAGTGGGAGAGGATGTGTTTAATCGATGATCTGGGGACTCGGTAGTTTCTGTAAACAGAAACCTTCTATGCTGCTGCTGATATTGATGCTTACATTGTTAAAACGGAATTGCAAATGTTGGGCTTTCGACTAAGTTCCTGTTATTTAGGTTTTGTGATCAACAGTTTGTGATCGATATAACCATTGCATGAAAAGTATCGTATTAGTGACAAGCATACTTTGAATGGGTACAGCCTGCGATTGATTTGTGTTAAACGTCATTGCTGCAACTCTGTATAAACATGTGACTATGTTTCCAAAGTACTATAAAAGATGCTGAATGTCTTTGTTCATTGGGAGTGGTGGCTCAGGGAGAGTTAAGTACCTGTTGCATACTTGACTCTGTATCCCTGACACTGTCGCCGGCTGATGATCAGTAAAGCTTGTGTTGGTTTACCTAACCCATTGTGAGTCGTCTGTCTTTAAGAAATGAACCTTAACATAAATATTTGTATATGTATATGCATATATGTATATATTCTCCATGGATTGTCACCTTGTTGTGGTGGAGAAGCATGTGTGGGTCCTGAGATCCTGAGAGCGATGCTGCCTGGAGCTATGCTCCTGTTAGGGCTACCCATGCTGGTAAGGTTGAGGGGGAGGACTCTGACAAAGAGCAATCCAACCAAGACTTCAACGGTGGAACAGGCGGAGGATGATGGCTGACCTTAGTGGAGCATCACAACGGCTGGGAAGGCGGATGAAGGCTGCAGCAGAAAAGGGTTTCCGGCCGCCTTGGACTCCATGCCACTGGATCCTGACCCAGATCTGTCAAGTACTGTATATATATATATATACACCCTGAACTTTTTTCTCTCTCATTTATTATATTGTTTACTGTGTACTATATTTACATATTATGTTGTGCTGCTGCAAGTAAGAATTTCATTGTTCTATCTGGGACATATGACAATAAAACACACTTGACCCTTGACTATTTCAATGAGCTAATCAATGATTTACTGTACCTGCATGCTAACCTTCTATGTTTCATGTACTAGGAGCCCAGATCTCTTGTACTTTAACATTTTGTAGTCTCACATTACTTAAATAATGATTTGTTTTTTTCCTTCTAAGGTAGAAAACTCACATCTTCCCCAATTATATTTAATCTATCTCTTGGTGCCCATTCTCTTAAACTATCTGCATTCTTTTGCAGGTCATTTGGTGCTCCTCATAACTTTCTAATTTTCCTGCATTTTGTCCCATTATTAGATTTGGCCAAGTATATTTAGTCCCCTCATTTAAATCATCAATGTAGGTTGTAAGTAGCCGAGACCCCATGTTTATAACTATGGTACCCCAACAGTCACCGACTGTAAGTCCAAAAGTGACCCATTTACACTGATTCTCAATTTCCTGTTGGCCATTTCCTTTTCCATTCCAGTGCATGATGGTGAGTGCCTCAAATGTACTGCTGGGGTAGTGGTTGAGACAGAAATGAGGCAGTTTAGTATATTGTCACAAGTACCGTGGTATAGTGAACAGCTGTTTTGTTGTGTGCTATCCAGTCAGTGGAAAGACTATACATAATTACGATCAAGCCATCCCCAGTGTACAGATATTGGATAAAGGGAATAATGTTTAGTGCAGGATGAAGTCCAGTAAAGTCTGTTTAAGATATTCCAAGGGTCTCCAATGAGGTGGATGGTCAGACAAGGACCATTCTCTAGTCAGTGAGAGGAAGGTTCAGTTGCCTGATGACAGCTGGGGAAAAAAGGAATCTGGAGGTGTGCATTTGCACACTTCTGTGCCTTGCCTGATGAGAGAGAGGAGAAGAGGGTGTGTCTGGGGGAGACGTTTGGATAGGCATATGGATAAGCAGGGATTGGAGGGATATGTATTATGTGCACACAGTGAACAATTGGCCTTGGGCATCATGTTCCGCACAGATATTGTGGCCAAATGGACGATTTTTATGCTGTACTGTTCTATGTTCTAGGTTGTACTATATTACCCAACGTTGTGCAGTAAACATTTTGCACGGGCTTCTGGTAATCCAAATACACAGCGTTGAATTGTACCCCTTTTATCTGCCTTGTTTGTCACATTTGTAAAGAGGTCTAGCAAAATTGGAAAACACTATTTTCCCTTTTGTAAAACCATGTTCATTCTGAGTGTATGTTTATGGGTTTCTAAATGGCCAACTATTAGTTCCATACTGAATACCAGCAATTTCCCTGTAACAGATGTTAAGCAAAAAGGCAAGTATTTCTCTGCTTTCTGTGTCCCTCCATTATTCGCTAGTGGCATTACACTTACAATCGTGGCTGCTGTGACATTGTGAACCAAGCCATTTGGTGGCAGAAGATGGTTGATCCAAAAGTCTATGTTCATGAAGAGATTCAGACATTCTTTCGGACATTCTCTCCGCAGAATCCCCTAACTCAAAATACATTAAGTTTATACATGTTTTAAGCACAAAGACAACATTATATGATTAACCACTATTTCAGTGGCTATAATTATCTACTAAGCTTTAACATTGTGAGTGTAGACAAGTAACTTAGCAGAGTTGCATATTTATAATAGGGGCATATTGTAGTACCCAATGCACCTCTGAATATGCAAGCACCTTTGCTGGGACTCAGTTATTCAAATGGATAGTTGAACACTTCTGAGGACAAAGAGCCTGGATACCCAAAATTAGTGGTGTAAGGACTGACTCTCCTAAATACATTAATGCCCCAATTATTAATAGACAGGCAAATAAAGATATAACTATGTGTTGACGAAGAAACTGCAGATGCTGGAGAATCGAGGGTTACACAAAAAGCTGGAGAAACTCAGCGGGTGCAGCAGCATCTAAGGAGCGAAGGAGATAGGCGACTTTTCGGGTCGAGACCCTTCTTCAGACTGGTCAGGGATCAGGGAAACGAGAGATATAGACGGTGATGTGGAGAGATAAAGAACAATGAATGAAAGATATGCAAAAAAGTATCGATGATAAAGGGAACAAGCCATTGTAAGCTGTTTGTGGTGTGAAAATGAGAAGCTAGTGCGACTAGGGTGGGGGAGGGAGATAGAGATAGAGGGAATGCCAGGGCCCTGAGGGCTTTGTCTCAAGTCCTTTGGGCTTGAACATTGAATTTTCTCAATTCTGTTAGCCCTTGCTGTCTCCTCCCCCTCCCACCTGTCCCTCAGCCCTCAGGGCATCACCGTCTATCTCTATCTCCCTCCCCCACCCTAGTCGCACTAGCTTCTCATTTTCACACCACAAACAGCTTACAATGGCTTGTTCCCTTTATCATCGATACTTTTTTGCATATCTTTCATTCATTGTTCTTTATCTCTCACATCACCGTCTATATCTCTCGTTTCCCTGATCCCTGACCAGTCTGAAGAAGGGTCTCGACCCGAAACGTCGCCTATCTCCTTCGCTTACTTCATCTCTATCACAGTGATGTGAAATAACTTAAGCTGAAGATGTGCAAGGTGCTGGAGAAAACCAGCAGGTCAGGCATGGATAGGTGACATTTTGGGGGTGCAACCCTTTTTAAGACTAAACATAATTCCCTTAAGCAATATTCATCTACCTAAAGATGCAATCATGTGTTGTAATGTTAATTGTAAGGATGTAAAGCATAGGAGAGATATCTGCTCCATGTATAATGATATAGTAAGCGCTTTATATGTAGGCAGTAAGCCCTACTGCAAGCATTCAAATAAGATACAACATCAGGCCTGGCTGGAATAAGTATGAAGCTGAGTATCATGCTGAAGTCCGCGAAGCCACTAAATCATGTGTTATGGCAGGTAGACCCAGACAAGGGCCTGTGCTTGAGTACAAGAAGCTCACTAATGCAAGATATAAGTATGCTGTTCACTTCATCTGTAAAAATGAACAAGCTATGAGGGCTGTTTCCATGGCTAAGAAACGGCTAAGTAACAATGCTACTGATTTTTGGAAAGAAGTGAGAGCTCTTAACAGCTGCAAAACATCTCTACCATGCATTGTAGATGGAATATCCGGAACAGCTAATATCGATGCGTTATGGCGACAGCATTATAGTACTTGTTTCAACTGTGTCCAAGGTGATTTGTATAGGGTGGACAATATTGAGACTTATGACTCAATGGTGATTATGCCACATGAGGTGTATCATGCCATGCACAAGCTGTCCAACAACAAAGCAAGTGGCTTAGATCATATTTCTGCTGACATCTTAAGTATGCGAGTGTGAGGATAGCTCCTCTCCTTGCTATTTGTTTTACTGGCTTTATGATTCATGGCTTGTTATCAGACTCAATGTTGTCTGTTCAGCCAGTGCCGGTCATTAAGAACAAATCTGGTAAAGTAGGCAGCCAAAATAATTACAGGCCCATAGCTTTAGCCAACATATTATCAAAAGTCCTGGAAATAATTCTGCTGGATAGATTAAATAAGTTTGTTAACTCCACAGATAACCAGGTTGGTTTTAAAGCTAAACATGGCAGTGACTTGTGTATGTATGCCCTAAAGGAGATTGTAAACAAATATAGAGGTAAAAACTCATCAATTCTTATGTGTTTTATTGATCTTCCAAAGCCTTTGATCGTGTTAATCACAGAAAATTGTTTGTTAAGTTGAGTCAAAGAGGAGTGCCTATATACATTGTGAGAATTCTGGCATACTCGTATGCCCACCAGCCTATGCAAATACAATGGGGCAACAGGGTCTCAGCCCCATTTGGGGTTAGTAATGGTGTCAGACAAGGGGGAATTTTGTCCCCAGTTCTTTTTAATCTTTATATTGATGATCTGTCCAAGCAATTGAAAGCCTGTAATACTGGGTGCATGGTTGGTAATACTTTAGTGAACCATATTATGTATGCAGATGATCTTGTGGTCTTTAGTCCATCTAGCACTGGTCCCCAGCAGCTCCTTACTATATGTTCTTTGTATGATGTGGAACATGATATCAAATATAATGCTGGTAAGAGTGCTATGATTTGTAGAACCAAAGAGGATAAATGACTAAAATGTCCTGATTTTAAATTGTCTGACAATAACCTTAATGTTTGTAATAAGGTAAAATATCTTGGACATTTTATTACAGAACAAATGACAGATGATGAGGATATTTATAGGCAACGGCGTATGCTGTATGTACAGGCAAATATTCTCTTACACAAGTTTGGTGCGTATACAGATGTAGTGAAGATGTCCCTGTTCAGAGCACATTGTACACCACTCTATACTGCACACCTATGGTCAAACTACAGAAAAAACAAGTTTCAGAGACTTAAAATAGCTTATAATGATGATATGAGAATAAAGAGACCTAGATGGTGTAGTGCAAGTGAAATGTTTGTGGCTGCAGGAGTCAGTACTTTACAAGCTATCCTAAGACATCATATGTATAAATCTATTTGCAGGATTAATGACTGAAAATGAATTTATCTTGGTTTTATCAAACATAAGGTTTAACACTACACGCTACCAATCCCAGCTATGGAGACATTAATATAGTTGTTGTAGGACACTGATCTTTCTTTTTATTCTGGATTTTAAACCATGCATTGTGTTTTTGTATATCATAAGTAATTTATAAACTTTCATATGTATTTTATGGTGTTTTTATATGCAATGTATTCTATGTAATGTGGTCTTTTATCTGGACCATGATTATGAAATAAAAGTTTAATTAAAAAAGAAACTAATAATAATAACAACATTAATGTTCTCCATAATGCTGTTTGACCTGCTGAGTTACTACGGCATAGGGTGGTTTATTTTGTAAACCACCATTTGCATTTCTTTGATTCTCCATTATGATGAAGATTGCTGCTTTTGATGTAGGCAGATTAACATTCCCCAAAGTCTTGCATTTGGATGATGCATTCTGGAACAAGTCAAGGTCATACATATGAGCAACCAACCTGTCTGCTTGCAAAGCTCAGCGGGTCAGGCAACATCTCTGGACAACATGGATTGGTGAAGTTTTGGGACGGGACCCTTCTTCAGACTGATTGTGGAGAGGGGGATGGAAGGGGAAGAAAGCTGGGAGAAAAGGTTTGCAAAATTGTCCTTTTAATTTCAAACAGATTACTGCTTTCAAAGTACAATACATCAGATATTCCGAAGACTGTTTTTTGTTTTGAATTAATAGTTGCTTTATCCACATCATCTGATAACCCCTGAATACTCCTTAACAGTGTCAAACCTAATGAAATGTTCTCATGAAGTGGGATCGACCTTGAAAGGAAATCTATTTCTCTCTCCACAGATGCTGTGTGAGTATTTAAAACATTTTCTGTCCTTTGAAGGAAAATAATGGGGAGCATATCTAACTTGACAGGTGGATGTTTCCCCAGGCTCTGCTGTCTAGAAACACGAGTCATAGTCTCTACCAAAGAAGACGATGGAGTTTTGGTCACTGGGTATGTTCAAGTCACAACTAAATAGATTGTGGATTTCAAGGGAAATTGGTTAATGCTACTGTCTGCGCATGAATGTGCAGCGAATGGAAGGGTTTGATTCATGTGCTGGCAGATGAGATTAGTTTATCTTGGCATCATGTTCCAGAGAGATGTTGTGGAACGCTGCGTTCTGGTTCTGTACATTTGTGTTATGTGCTGCAGTGAAAGATGAGGCATTAACCCTATAGGATAGTGAAACTAGCACAGGCGGGCAAGTAACTTCTCATACTTTTCTTTCTCACGCTCTTGCATTCTTTCATTCTTCTGATTTCGATATCTTAACAACAACTTGCATTTGTTTGCGTAATTTAAGGCAGAGATAGATAAATTCGTGATTAGCACAGGTATCAGAGGTTATAGGGAGAAGGCAGGAGAATAGGAGGGAGAGATAAGATCAGCCATGATTGAATGGCAGAGTAGACTTGTTGGGCCGACTGGCCTAATTCTACTCCTATTCCTTATGACCTTATGAGGTTGGGAGCGAAAATATTTGATACAGAATGCAGACACAAGGAACTGCAGGTGCTGGTTTAAAAAAAAACACAAAAGTGTTGGAGTAACTCAAAGGTTCAGGTAGAATCTCTGGTGTACAGGGATAGGTGAGGTGTCAGGTTACGACCCTTCTTTCAGTTAATGCATTCACCTCATCAAAGCAATAATTACCTGCATATGAAATTATTGTTTGCAATGAGAAAAAAAAAGATTTATCCAAATATGTATCACACAAGGATAAAACATAACTTTAAAATAGTTTTTTTCACAAGCTCAGTTGGTATCATTCAATTTAAAGAATAATCAGAGAAATGGGTCATGGCTGCACACCAGTGATAATTCAGATTCCTCACTTCTGGCGAGGAACTTTATGCACCACAAATGGATAACAGGAATGTTTGAGCTCACAGCTTGATCCTCCAGACATTAAAACGATGGGAATATCTTACACGTTGAAGGTCTGAATTTCCATTGAAATGCCATCAATGGACAAATCAGACAAATGATTGCTTACTGTAACTGAGAAGCAAATGTAATCTGAGTTGTGAGATTCCATTAAACCTGTAAAGGCAGCATTCCTTCAGTACGATGCAGAACTGTCAGTCTGAATGATGTGCTCAAGCCTTCACTTGGATCTGAACTTAAAACGAGGACAGTGCTGCCAACCAGAAGGGACAAAAGGCCACTGTATTTGTATCAATATTGACGTGTCCGTTTTCATGTACTGAAACCTTCCTGACTTGTGATTTTAGGACTATTTAGTTACAACACAGGATACACGTCTGCCCAATGCCAATTCCCATTTGAGTAAACCATCAGTTCCTTTCCCAATGTCCTTACATGTTTCCGTATGGTCCTGTGGATTAACCTATAAAACGTTATGGCTTTGTTGTGTGGGAGGTAACCGGAGCACTCGGAGAAAGCCCATGGGGTCACAGGGAGAACGTACAAACTCCGTAAAGACATTACTGGCGTTACAAGGCAGCAAATCTACCACTGCACCGCCACTTTTATGCCCATTAGTTCACATTTACATATACTGGCAAATTTACAGCAGCCAATTAACCTACTCGCACGCCTATGACATGCGGGAAGAAACCAGAGCATCTGGTGGAGATCTGCACAGTCTGAGGCGAACATGCAGATTCTATATTGGCAGTTCCCGATGACAGAGTCCCTGATGCTTTGCAGCAACAGTGTGAACTGTGGTGTCACCTTCGCGAGCTTGCATGATTGATAATGCACCAGATGTGAGAAAGAATAGACACCATGATTTGTAATCCTGAACTCTTTCCTATTTTGTATCTTTTGCGTGTCATAGACAGTACCTCATTGAAGCAGAACACATAATCAACTTACCAAAATATAATTAATGGAGATAATTAAGAGAAACAAACAGCCTGAAATTCCAATTACGCCCTTTTAAAAATTACATTAAATGTTGATATTTAGCTCTTGGTTGTTCAGCTGGTTCAACGGTGTTATAAGACTACATACTTTAAACATGGCACAGTGGTGCAGTAGTAGAGTTGCTGCCTCACAGCGCCTGAGACCCAGGTTCGATCCTGACTATGGGTGCTGTCTGTATGGAGTTTGTATGATCTCCCCGTGACCACGTGGGGTTTTTTCCGCATACTTAGTTTCCTCCCACATTCCAAAGACTTGCAGGTTTGTAGGTTAATTGATTTCGGTAAATAGTCCCTTGTGTGTGGGATAGAAGTAGTGTATGGGTGATTGTTGGTTGGCACAGACCCGGTGGGCTGAAGGGCCAGTTTCCACGCTGTATCTCTAAACTAAACCAAACTAAGCTAGACTAAACTAAAACAAATGAGTTAATTTCTTGGAGTACTGTGCAGTTCTGCAAACTGTTATACAAAACAGATCCTTAAAATGTAATTGAATTATAATTTGTTCTTTTCCTTAATGATAATGTGAAAATTGTGTAGAACCGTATGACAGAATTTTGTGCAGTTTTGGGTTTGAAGGGTAATGTGTGTAAAATATTCAGAAATCAGAATAAAGACACAAAAAAACGTTATCTGGGGGGTGTAGCACTTTGTGATTCCCTTATCTGAAGCTGTTTAATTTTCAGAAGATAACTTAGTATCAAATTAGGATACAGGCTTGTGAAGTACAGTCATTGTCAAATTTAATGTTAGACAGTGGTTCAACTGTCAAATGTTATATCAGTGTGAATTCTCATTTCCTTTAAACATCTGAGTGGTGACAGCATAAATGTTACTGCTTCAACAAAATGTATTTATGCACTGAGGAAATGGAGTATTCGTGTCAGAGACCAACAGAACAGCAGAGAACAAATCATTGGGTTCTGGGTGGTTCCAAAAGTACGTCATCTTGGGGTCCAAGTTCACAACACTCTGAAAGTGGCAAGACAAGTAGAGAGTGTTAAAGGATACAAATGGAATCCTTGCTTTCATTGGCCAGGGCATTGAGTATAAGAATCAGGAAGCCATGTTGCAGTTTTGTAGTTCTTTGGTTTGGACAAAGGACAAAGGACAAAGGACATTTATAGTCTCGTACACCAATTGGTGTAGTGAAATTTGAATTGCCATTTGCAGCACACCAATAAGATTAAACCACAACATTAAAGAATTTAACATAAAACATAAAAACATCCCCCCACATGGTTCCCACTGTGAGGGAAGGCAGCAAAGTCCAGTCCTCTTCCTCTTGTTCACCCATGGTCGGGCCTATTGAGGCCTCTGCAGTCCCCACTACGGCGGCCCAATGTTTCAGGCCCTCTCGCCGGAAGATGGAGCTCCGGTGTCGGATGAACACTCTCAGCGACTCGGAGCATCTGGAACGGCCGTTTCCTCCCCGGAGACCGCAGCTCCCAAAGTCCATAGGCCACGCTGGTCGGAGCTCAGACACTGGCGATCTCAGCGAAAGATCCCAGGCTCCACAGTGTTCAAAGTCAGCGCCGCCCGCGGCTGGACGCTCCGCGACCACAGCTCCGCGATGTTGAAGTCGGCGGTCTCAGCACTCCGGAGCTTACCACACGGCGACCTGGGTAAGGCATCGCCCGCTCCACGTGCCGTCGCCGAAGCTGAAGTTCTGGCCGGTCCCGGCAGGAAATGCCACTCCAGTCCCGTTGGTAGGAAAGCCGCATCTCCAAAAAAGACTAGACCTCCAAGACAAAAACTTTTTGGAGTACTGTGTGCAGTTCTGGTCGCCCATTACAGGAAAGATCAAGACCATAAGTTCACAAGGCAGAGGAACAGAATTAGGTAATTTGGCTCATTGAGTCTACTCCACCATTCGACCATGGCTGAGTTATTTTTTCCTCTCAACTCCATTCTCCTGCGATTTCCCCGCAACCTTTGACACCCGTACTAATCAAGGAAATGCGGAGGTTTCAGGGAGGGTGCAGAAGAGGTCCATCAGAATGTTGAAACAAAGAACTGCAGATGCTGGTTTATACCAAAGTGCTGGAGTAACACAGCTGGTCAGAGAACATCTCTGGAGAGAAACAATAGGTGACGTTTTGGGTCAGGTCTGAAGAAAGTTCCCGACTGGAAACATCTCTTATCCTTTTTCTCCAGAGATGGGGTCTGACACGTTGAATTTTGAATTTAATTTGATTTTTTTTGTATTGAAACATCAGACTGCCGCCTGCTTTAGAGGGTAGTAGCTGTAAGGAAAGATTGCATAAACTTGAACTGTTTTCTCTGGAGTGTTGGAGGTTGAAGGGAGATCTGCTAGAAGTGTATAAAATTATGAGAGGCAAAGATGGTGTGGACAGCCAGAAGGTGCAAATGTCAAAGGCTAGAGGGCATCACTTGTATGTGTGAGGGGGCAAAGTTTAAAGAAGTGTGGGTTAGGATTTTTTTTGTTGCCAGTTGTGGTGGTGGAGGTAGATACGATGATTGGATTTAAGAGGCTTTTGGATAGGCACCTGGTTACTGTTCTACAATCTATGCTTTATGTCATTCTAGCTTCATGCAGAAGCAGCACCTTCAAACTGATTCCAAATTTCCACCTCACAGTCACCAACAGTAAATGACCTGGCTAAGAAGTGAGTGCATTGATGACCTTGATGATACAAAGGTTCTTTCGCCGATCAATGCTGTGACTGATTAGGACCTTTCACTGATAGTGATAATGAAAGAGAATGATTTAAAGTAAGCCTGTGCACTGAGGTAAAGATAGAGCCTTCAGACATAATTACTGCTCCTTCAGATCACAAGTGATGTCTGCTGAACTAATGAAAGTTAATGTACACACATAAGTAAACGCAAGGAATTGGTTTGACATAAAATGCCTTTCCAGACTATTCCAGCAGCATTTCAGCTGATGTTATTTCCAAGAAACATAGAACTGCATATGCTGTTTCTTTCCAAAGAAGGACACAAAGTGCTGGAGTAACTCAGCAGGTCAGGCAGCATCTTTGGAGAAAAAGGGACGGGTGACCTTCGAGGTTTGGAGCCTTCTTCAGTTCTTTAGTCTTCAGTCTGTGACCTTTTCATCTCTGACTCTTCTCACTTAGTCCAGCCATCTGCCAATAAAGCACCCCCCCACCTGTATCCACTTATCACTTGCCAGGCTTTGTCTCATTCCCACCTCTCCTTTCCAGCTTTCTTCCCCCTGCTCCAGTCAGTCTGAAGAAAGGTCCTGACAAGAAATATCACCTCCTTTTCCCATCCACAGCTGCTGATTGACCTGCTGAGTTCCTCCAGCACTTTGGGTTTTGCTCAAGATTCCAGCATCTGCAATGTTTTGTGCCTCCATTTCTTCCTGTAACAAATTGAAAAATAAAATGTTGGAAAGTAGGTCTTTTGAACAATATAACAACTTAAAACCTACAGATTTGTGAATCTTTTTAAACTCACTATCTTTGCAGTGGCACAATGGTAGAGTTGCTACATTACAGCGCCAGAGAACAGGGTTTAATCCTGACTACGGGTGCTGTCTGTATGGAGTTTGTACATTTTCCCAGTGACCTGTGTGCGTTTTCTCCAGGAGCTCCAGATTTCTCCCACAATCCAAAGACGTATAGGTTTGTAAAGTTGGCTTGGTAAAATTGTAAATTGTCCCTAGTGTGTGTAGGATCATGTTAGTGTTGGAGATCGCTGGTTGGTGCAGACTTGGTGGGCCGATGAACCTGTTTCCACGCTGTATCCCTAAACTAAACTAAACTTTAAAATTACAGTTTTGACTGGGTGTTCATTTATTATAGAAGATTACAACTGGGAGAAATAATTCATTGAAGCAACTTATTTGTTAAAGATCATGGCTGCAACCACAACCAAAGCGATCAACTAATGAGTCAATTATTTGTGTCAAATGATTGTTCTAACAATTAGTCTGAAAACCACCCTGTCCTCCTGCGACACCATATGTGGGGGACTGTTTACTAATACTCCTAGATCCTCCTATTCAAAAACACTCCCCAGACCCCTACCATAGACTGTGTGTGTCCCGTCCTGGTTCAATTTCCCAAGATGTAGCACTTTGCACCTATCTGAATCAAACTCCATCAGCCTCTCCTCGGCCCACCCTCCCAGCTGGTCAACATGCCACCTTTGTGCCTCTTTAACTCCTATATCCATCAACTGGCCATCTGGAATCATGCCTGAATCAAGGAGTAAGCCTCTTTCCAATATAAATTAATAGTGTTGATTTACAAACTTCTGAAAGATAGATGTGCTGAACACATGCTGTAGGTCATCTCCATCAATTAGTCTGTGCATTCAGGTCAGGAAGCAGCCATGAGAGACATTAAATACTTTTTTGGTGTGTCAAAAAATGACAATCTCCCAACTACACGTACACCAAGTGACCGACACAAAATGCTGGAGTAACTCAGCGGAACAGACAGCATCTCTGCAGAGAACGAATGGGTGACGTTTCGGGTAGACCCTTCTTCATACTGATTTCAGGGGAGACGGAGATACATAGATAAGGAAGTGTAAGGTGTGAAAGCTTGGTCTCGGCTCACCTTGCAGTTCCTCGCCCTAGGCCAGGCATCATCTGCAGGATGCAGCCAGAGTCCCTTTTCACTGATGTCCTGATAGCCAGTGAGCGACATCATAAGGTTTACCTGGTCATACCTGCCTCTTTGGCATAAAGCATTGGTTCATAATTCCATAAGTTGTAGGAGCAGAATTAGGCTATTCGGCCCATCAAGCCTACTCCGCCAGACAGTCATGGCCGACCCATCTGTCCCTCTTAACCCCTTTCTCCTGCCTTCTCCCAATAACATAGAAACATAGAAACATAGAAATTAGGTGCAGGAGTAGGCCATTCAGCCCTTCGAGCCTGCACCGCCATTCAATATGATCATGGCTGATCATCCAACTCAGTATCCCGTACCTGCCTTCTCTCCATACCCTCTGATCCCCTTAGCCACAAGGGCCACATCCAACTCACTCTTAAATATAGCCAATGAACTGGCCTCAACTACCCTCTGTGGCAGAGAGTTCCAGAGACTCACCACTCTCTGTGTGAAGAAAGTCTTTCTCATCTCGGTCTTAAAGGATTTCCCCCTTATCCTTAAGCTGTGACCCCTTGTCCTGGACTTCCCCAACATCGGCAACAACGTCTGACACCCTTATTAATCAAGAATCTGTCAGTCTCCAACTTAAAATTATCTATTAACTTGGCCTCCACAGACATTTGTGGCAATGAATTCCACAGTTTCACCATCCTCCGACTAAAGAAATTCCTCCTCATCTCCTTTCTAAAAGAAAATACCTTTCTAAAGGTATTTATTCTGAGGCTATGAACCTCTGGTTCCAGAGACCTCTGGTCTCTGGGCATCTTGAAGTAGAAATCAACCGTGAGGAATACTTGATAAAAATTTGCAAACCACTGATTATTCGCAGAGCATCTGTCTGTGAAAATAGATAATCTGAAACAATAAAATTCACATTGATCCAAATTGATAATGCATCCACATAATTACTTTATGGCAACAGCAGGCTAATGAGATATCAATCTACAACAGAACTAAGAGGTAGAATTCAGTTTTCATTATTTGCTCTTGGAGATTAACAAGAGTTATGTGTTGCTAAAGTTAGTAAAGTTAATTCACATCACAATATGTGGACAATTAAAACAGTTGCAATGCAAAAATGAACCAGCTATAAAATGGGTTAGAGATTGAGAGGGGATTGGATTTACATGCAAGTTAATTCATTCACCGTTCCAAAGGCTTGCGCTGTTATTTTAATGTTACATTATGCGTTGATATTAGTTATGAATGAATCGCCAAGCATATGGGAATTTGATAAGCTGAAGCTTAAGCCTATGTGCCGGCACTTGTGATTTCTCTCATTCTGTTCCCGTTGTATTAGCCTTTTCAACATCCATGTGTCTTTTTCATGCAGCGAGGCTGCCCACTACAGAACCTCATAAATATTGTAATGAGAAGACCTGAAGAAATCATTTGGAGCCAGGGCTGGATTTAATAGTAAAACGCACTCAATTTGCACAGTCCTGCAGCTTGCATTTAAATTAGGCAGCAAACTATATTGTAGCGCAAAAAATCCCCAGGGCAGTTGCATTTCATCCTTTTATAATTGTTAGGTACCCTTGCACAGCCCAGACATATAGATGAGCTCTCACTTTCTTTGCTAGAATAAAATTGGGATCCTCTGGCAAGGAGTTCTTTGGTTACAATAGACACAGATTCCTTCCACATCAATGATCAAGGACACATGGTTGTAGAATTTCTAGTCCAGGGATATTCCATCCAAGGCAAACAGGAGAGCTGATAAAATACACAACCAAGGTTTATTTTAGTTTAGTTTAGTTTAGAAATACAGCATGGAAACAGGCCCTTCTGCTCACCGAGTCCACGCCGACTAGCGATCCCCATACATTAGTACTATCCTACACAATAGGGACAATTTACAATCTTTAGCAAAGCCAATTATTCTACAAGCCTGTATGCCTTTGGAGTGTGGGAGGAAACTGTAAAATCTGGGGGAAACCCCGCAGTCACATGGAGAATGTACAAACTCCATACAGACAGCACCCGTAATCAGGATCGATCCCAGGACTCTGGTGCTGTAATTCAGAAACTCTACCGCTGCACCACTGTGCGGTCCTTAAATGGACGTTGTGTTGGGCAGTGACAAATCCAGTATGAACTTGCATATGTTAACATTTGCAATATAATTTGCATATAGACATAAGCTGATTCTTCATTACAAAGTGATTGCAAAGGGGTCTGGCAGTCCTGTAGCTAAATGACTAGACTAGTATCTAGGGACTTGGAATATTGAACAAGAGTCATGAGGATGAAATCAAATCCAGCAGCTGAAACAAATTCAGGTAATTAAAGAATTCGGGAATTTAAAAAAAACAGTCCAGTAATGATGACAATGAAATAACTAAATAGTTGTATCAATCTGAAGAAGAGACCCAACCCGACATGTTACCTGTTTATTCTCTCCACAAGTGCTGCCTGATCTGTTGAGTTACTCCAGCACTTTGTGTATTGTGGTTGTTTGTCATCTACATTACTAAATGATTTGTGTAAGGAAATATGCTATCCTTACCTATTCTGTTGTATAAATGAATTCAAATACCTCCCCTTGACATGGCATCCAGAGCCATTCAGTTCAGGGAGACCATGAGACCATGAGAAATGGACAACAAATGCAGACCTTGCCAATGCCAACCACATCATGTGATAGAATGTATTAAGTTGGGTTGCACGATAAAAGTAGTAAGATTAAATGAGAACTTACCAGTTTGAAGTTTGATCTTTATTTTATGAGGAGTTACGATGAGCGATTACGTGAAGAACCCCACCAGTCGGCATGCGCGTCAATCTTCAAAGCAGCGGTGTGAAATCACAGAAGAACAACAATTGAAGTATTATAGTAAGATTATAAACCTAGAACTACCAGCTGTGATATGTTGGGAGCGGTGGGCACGTAATCGCTCATCATAACTCCTCATAAAATATAGATCAAACTTCAAACTGATAAGTTCTCGTTTAATCTTACTATTTTACTTCGGAGTCATGTGAGTGATTCCATGAAGATTTCAAAGATCTGTGATTTCACGCCGATTCAAATCCAGGCGTCTCACACTGCAATCAGTTGACTCAGGAGGAGTGAATATTAGCAATACACCGAAACATGATACTAATTAACATGTTAAAGCTTTAATTCACAAATAAACAAATATACAATAGCGACTCCGCTCTCCCAGGGAGAAGCTATGAAACAGAACTTAAAACAGAATGGCCGAACACCCCGGCTTCAACAAGCGGCTTATTATAAAACCTTTGAAAAGTCAATTCATTTGACCATCCTGCGGCCGCGGGGATATGGTCTAGAGGGACGTCCATTGCACTCGCCGCTGACGCTGATGCCGCCCTGGTGGAGTGAGATTTTAAATTGTCAGTATTAACTCCTGTACACCCCAACACTTGTTTCAGCCATCGTGAAATGGTCTGAGCTGACACTTTCATGTGTGGCTTTTTGTGGCTAATAAACAATGCTTGCTCAGAGCCTCAAAGGCTCTTCGTGACTTCGATATAATGCCGCAGGTGCGCCACCACACACAGCTGTAAATCCATGGGATCAGCTGACAGTACAAGCTTGAATCCGGACATCCCTGGTCTGCTTTGCTTAATTAGGTCATAGATGTAAAATGTAACACCATTCTGTGATGACATCATCCTGTCCAGGCGCAGTTTGTGCTCTTTGCGCTGATACGAGTGCCATGAGCATAACCAACTTAAGGGTAATCTTTGTTAAGGACAAGGATGTGGCTGTACCCCATTGACAAAGCAGCGTCAGTACCAGATTTCAGAATACCTAGGCCTGGGAGGATTAGAATTAAAAACACCCTTCATAAATCTGGAGACTAACGGATGAGATCCTATAGACTGAAGTTCTGACCCCCAACATTGGTACGAGGACAAAGCACTCCTGGCACTGTTGATGGGACTATAGCTCAACCCTTCATCGAAATGTAAATTGGACAGAAATTCAAGCACATCTGGGATGGAGGCTGTGTGCTATGCAATGTTCCCCAGTAAACAAAATTCCTCCCATTTCCTGACATGAGCGATGTACTGCCTTTTCGTACTGTCCCTCCAGGATGCTGTGATGACAACCACGGTCCAATTGGATAGTCCCAGACCCAGATATGGCCTTCTTAAAATCTGCAAATCAACAAATTTAGACGATCATACAATGGGTGTTGACCTCCAGTCACAGGGTGCACTAACAGATTATGACATTTTGGAAACACCATAATAGGTTGTGTACTAATACCCAAAATCAGAGGGAACCATGGCTGTGAAGGCCAGTCGGGTACCACCAAAACCTCTGAAGCGGAGTCCTGCTTGATCTTAGTCAAACACCGACTGATGAGGCAGAAGGGAGGAAATGCATATAAAAACATTCCACCCTAGTGCAGCGAGAATACATTCACTGCAACTGCCCCTGGATCTGGTTCCCATCAACGCCTCATGCATATTCCATCTGCCTCCACAGCTAGATCTGTAGTAGCACCCCAACCTAGGGCACTAACATCAGTCTGCAAAACAACTGAAGGTGTTTCGATCATAATTTTGCTAGAACAATTTGAATTTTTTTTTATCCACCACTGTACTTCAGTAATGGCTTCAAATGGTAAGTGCATGGGTCGATTGAAATGACCTGCATGTATTCTAAGTGCCTGTACCTTTGCCATCTGTAAATGTTGGTAATGCAAAGGTCCATATTGCACAGCTGGAAAGGCAGCTACCAATTTACCAATTAAGATGGCTACCTGTTTAATTGAAGGTGATTGCTGCCCCAAGAGCTTGATACAGCCTTCAATTAAATCTAATCTCTTGCCCTTGGGCAGAGTCACACATATGTGATTTGAATCTATTGTGAATCCCAAATAGTCAATTGTGTTAACCGGCACCAATTTTGATTTAGCTGGGTGAATAATGAACCCCAACCTCTAAACCATGAGTTTAACAGCTGAAACTGATAATTCAGCTGCCGCAAAGGTGTTTCCAATTATTAAGATGTCATCCAAATAGGCCATTACAATTATGGC
This sequence comes from Okamejei kenojei, assembly GCA_035221665.1. Taxonomy (NCBI): domain Eukaryota; kingdom Metazoa; phylum Chordata; class Chondrichthyes; order Rajiformes; family Rajidae; genus Okamejei; species Okamejei kenojei. Next base: position 80,596,342 of record CM069137.1, read on the forward strand.
CCTAATAACCTTAGTGCTGGTTTTAGCAATTTTGTAAATAAGCGAGGGGCTTAGGTTAACCCATTAGGCAGTGCTCTAAACTGCCATAATTGCCCCATCCAACTAAATTTCAAATATCTCCGATACTCTTTATGAACAGGCACTGAATAATATGCATCTTGAAGATCTATTCATGCCATATAACACCCTCTGGAAAACAATTGCTTGGCAGTAGCAAACGTTTCCATTTTAAAATGATTATACTGCACAAACGGATTCAGTCAGGTCCAAAATAATCCGACACCCACCATCTTTCTTTGGTCTAGGAAACACATTAGACATGAATTGATGGGTTTGATAAATTGTCTTCTCAATTACACCTTTAAAACATAATTTTGCTATTTCAGCTTGAATCTCCAAATTCTCCCGTTGTGAGAAACTGAGTGCCCACTCTGGCTTGTGCTGAGTGGGTGGACACAGGTTGGGAATAAATTCAAATTGAAACCCTTGTATACTCTGCAGTAGAAACACGTTTGATGTTATTTTACACCATTCTTTGAGGAACCTGTGTAACCTCCCCCCAACTGGTAGGTAATTCTCACTCAATATGTTTCGACAACAATCAGTCGAATCCACCTACCTCCATGGTTACCGGTGGAGTTCTGTGTCCCCTGGCTCTGGATGGAAAAGGCATGTTTGCCCGTGCTTCTGGTGGAGTGCGCCAGCTGCGCACATTGAATGGCCGGCTTGGTCCTTGTCAGGACCTGGTTTCAGCAAACCGTTTGCAAGGGTACTGTCGCCGAAGGGTTCTGCTGGTCACTGGCGCCGTGATGAGCCCGACGGTTTTTGCCTCTTCGTCTAGTTCCTTTACCCTCTTTGCAAGGTCTTCCCCGAACAATAAGTTTGGCCGCTGGATGTTGCTAGGCTTGCACAGGGCAGCGAACCTTGGGTTAATGGTAGGGCGGATGGCGCTCTTTCTAAGGCAGTTAATTTCAAAGTGCACATTGCACATGAGAGCCAGGGCATCCTGCTGAACTTCAGCCAGGAGCCCACCATCCATCGACCTACCAAAAGCCGTAATGCCGGTTGCGAGCAGTTTCAGCACCCGTTGCAGTTTCAACTCATGCGCACGGATGTCTAGATTAGATTAGATTAGATTCCTTTATCGTCATTCAGACCTTTCGGTCTGAATGAAATTTGTTACCTTGCAGTCATAACATATAATAAATTTAAAAAAACACATAATAAACACATGTTTAACATCCACCACAGTGAGTTCACTAGGCACCTCCTCACTGTGGTGGAAGGCAAAAGTCATTGTATTCTTCCCTCCCTGTTATCCCTCTGCGCTGAGGCGATCCAGGCCTCCGATGTTATCATCCACTAGGCCCGCGGCCGAGCCTCCGAAGCCGGGCTGCCGCCACCGCCGTCGCCGGAATGCTGGAACCCCGCCACAGCTCTGAATCAGAGTCCACCGCTAGAACACTGGAACCCCGCAGCTCTGAAGCCGGGCCGCCGCCGGAGCACGCTGGAACACCGCTGGAGCACTGGAGCTCTGAAGCCAAGCCGCCGCTGGAGCACCACTGGAACGCCGCTGGAGCAACCGCTGGAGCACCGGAGCTCTGAAGCTGGGCCACCGCTGGAACGCCGCTGGAGCACGGGAGCTCTGAAGCCGTGCCGCTGCTGCCGCTGGAACGCTGGAGCTCTGAACGCTCACCACAGCTCCAACGCCGCCAGCTCCGCCATTAGGCCTCCTCCATTAGGCCTCAGCACAGACGGAGACGGTGACGGGGGACAAGACAAGAAAAGGTCGCATCCCCCCGAAGGGAGAGACCAAAACCTTGTTTCTCCCACCCTCCCCCCCCCCCCCCCCCACACCCCACACACAAACACAACCTAACAAACCAAAATTCCAACTAAAACAGACACAGGAAGACAAAAAAATAAAAAAAACAGACGGACTGCAGGTCTGCAGGTGCGCCGCAGCTGCCTCGCAGCACCGCCACTTCCAGAGAATGTCCCATTTGGTCCCAAATGGCATGGTTGATGGCCGGCACTTTAAGCAGGATACAATTTTCTGGGGGGTCATATTTTTTGGCCGTTGTATCCATGGCCAGTTCCTGAAGCTGGTGTGAAGCCAAGTAATTTATACTGGCAACCAGCTCTTTCCCCAGTGGCTCTCCAGAGTCTATTGGGACGGCAAACCTGGCCACCAGGAATGGGACCTCTGGTTGTTGCCCTTCATCCTGTGGGGCAGCCTCCAACGCTAAGCCCTCAGAGTTGGCATCAGAATCATACTGACCCGGTATACTCTCCTCCTCCAAGAGGGAGATACTAGGCAGCCCAGTAGGTGCTGCTGGCGCGGGCTCTTAGAGAGGCCGGCGCACTTGATGGAGTATCCTCTCCAACAGGTGCTCCATCCTGGATACCCGTTCTACGGTATCCATTCTTGAGGGAGAACCCTCCCAACCGGACTCGTCTGAGTATCGGCTGGACAGACTTTCGAGTGGCCTTACGCCCCTCCGGCGTAGCCATGGTGCTCTCTGACACCAAGTCTGCAGTCGCTGGTCTCACTACTGGCGGCTCTGTAGATGAGCTAGGCGGGCGCCTGCTATCTGCACTCCTGCGGGCATTAGACACTTTTGCTACGGCTCGCCTTGCTGCTAACGACTTCCTCATGTTTGAATTTGCCCTCCTGTAACAAGATTTAACAAGCGCAGAAAATCGACCTCCAACAAGTTTGACACTTACCTGAGGCTTTTTAAACTTACCGCTGGAGAAGCGCTGCTCCTCCCAGCCGGTCGCCGCGCCATGCGTCAGACGTAATGATGTGCATGCCGACTGGTGGGGTTGTTCACAGAATCACTCACGTGGCTCCAAAGTAAAATCATAACTTTGATACAAATTTTTATATTTGCATTATAAATGCCTACATATAGGCAAACTGATGCTCACTAACTAATAGTACATAAGTGAAAGTAAGTGTTCTACACCTTTATCATAGTAATTTTGGAAACCACTGTAGAATGGGTTGATAGAGTTTTGAAATACAGTACGGAAGCATGCCCTTCGGCCCACCGAGTCGACGCGGACCATTTAGTTCTGTTATCTTACTTTCATATCCACTCCCTACATATTAGGTGCAATTTTACAAAGGTCAATCAACCTAAGAACCTGCACATCTTTGGGGTGTGGAAGGAAACCGGAGCACCTGGAGGAAATCCATGTGGTCACAGGGAGAACATGCAAACTCCACATAGACAGCACGCAAGGTCAGGATCAAACCTTGGCCGTTGGGAGGCAGAGGGTCTACCACTGTGCCGCCCCTAAATAGCAGAGATCACACACTATCTGAATAGCTATTTTTGCCATTTGACCACCAAGGTTGCAATGGCATATCTTCCCATATCTAAAAGTTTCCAAAACATGCACTGAGGGATAATAAATGTATCTTCTTCGTCTTCTTCTTCTTCTTCTTGCGTATGGCGCGCACAACCTAAAGTTGGAGGACAACTTGTTCTATTTGATCTTATTTGATTGTGCACACCACGTTGATTGTGCACACCAGATTCGTCGATGCAGGGCAGACCATGTGAAGGTTGCAATCTCCCATCCCATAAATGTATCTAAAGTGGCTGCATAGCATGACAGGGTGGTTTCGGGCAAAATAAGGGGATACTAAATTCTGAGCTGTAGCTGGAATATACTAATTGGATGGTCCTGCACGTTTTCAAACTCCAAAGTCAGAATGGTTCTTATTATAACTCATATTGCTCAAGGGTGAGATTGGGAATCTGTTGCAAGGTAACCGAAAGATCCATGTCTAACATCACAAGGTCATCTATAATTGATCTTAAAATAGTTTCTTGTAAGTTTCACAAAAGCACTTTCATAAATTCCTGGGTTCTTTTCTGCGCAACTATAGTATTATTTAATTTGCAAATGCACTATTAAAATTCCTTATTCCATTTTGTCAATGACCACTTTTTGAACATGTAATAAAAAATTGATTAAAAAAATGACACAATGCAGCCTAATGAAAGTCCTATAATCTGAATTCCTGTCCCCATAAGAAATAACAAAGATCAAAAAAACACAAAGTGCTGGAGTAACTCAGTAGGTCAGGCAGCATCTTTGGGGAACATGGATAGGTGACATTTTGGGATGGGATGCTTCTGCAGACCACAAAACGTCACCTGTCCATGTTATCCAGAGATGTTTCCTGACCCGATGAGTTACTCCAGCACTGTATGTCCTTTGTATAACTAGTAACTGCAGTTCCTTGTTTCTGCATGATGTTTCAAAACATTTATATTGTTACTGAGAAGTGATGATACGGGGACGATATAAATAATAGTTAATTCAACACTTAGACTTTTAGACTTTAAGACTTCAGAGATACAGCGCAGTAATAGGCCCTTTGGCCCACCGAGTCAGTGCTGACCAGTGATCACCCCGTACACTAGCACTATCCTGCACACAAGGGACAATTTTTACAATTTACCAAAGCCAATTAACCTATAACAATAATACTTTATTAATACTTTATTAGCCAAGTATGTTTTGCAACATACAAGAAATTTAATTTGCCAAGTCAGGCATACAAATATAAAGCAAAATAAAAAGCAACGGAACACTCAAAATACATTTTTACATAAACATCCACCACAGTGACTCCTCCACATTCCTCACTGTGATGGAAGGCAAAAAAAAAGTTCAAATCTCTTCCTGCATGTCTTTGGAGTGTAGGTGGAAACTGAACCAGAGAAAACCCAGGTGGTTAAAGGGAGAATGTACCAACTCCATACAGACGGCACTGGTAGACAGGATCAAACTCAGATCTCTGGTGCTATAAGGCAACAACTTTACTGCTACAATGCCACACCAAACTGCTTTGAAATGCTTTCCTGCTGTGATTGTTTCTAACCAGATGATCATATATCCCTGTATTTTGCATATGTTGTCATTTTTACAAATTGATAATGTTTATCCTATGTTTAAGAAAGAACTGCAGATGCTGGTAAATCAAAGGTAGACACAAAATGCTGGAGTAACTCAGCGGGTGAGGCAGCATCTATGGAGAGAAGGAATTAGCGACGTTTTGGTTGAGACCCTTCTTCGGACTGATGTCTGGGGAGGGATCGGGACAAGGAAAGAATATAGGCGGAGACAGTAAGACTAGTGGGAGAACTGGGAAGGGGAGGTGATAGAGAGAGAAAGTAAGGGCTACCTGAAGTTAGAGAAGTCAACGTTCATACCATTGGGGTGCAAACTACCCAAGCGTAAGATGAGGTGCTGTCTCTCCAATTTGCGCTGGGCCTCCGACAATGAAGGAGGCCCAGGACAGAAAGGTCAGATTGGGTATGGGAGGGGGAGTTGAAGTGCCGAGAGATCAGCCTGGTTAAGACGGACTGAGCGGAGGTGTTCAGTGAAACAATCGCAGAGCCTGCGCTTGGTCTCGCTGATGTGGAGAAATTGACACCTGGAACAGTGGATGTAGTAGATGAGGTTGGAGAAGGTGCAAGTGAACCTCTGCCTCACCTGGAAACAATGTTTGGATCCTTGGATGGAATCAAGGGGGGAGGTAAAGGGACAGGTGTTGCATCTCCTGCGGTTGCAGGGGAAAGTACCTGGGGAGGGGGTGCTTTGGATGGGAAGGGAGTAGTTGACCAGGGAGTTATGGAAGGAACGGTCTCTGCGGAAAGCAGAAAGGGGTGAAGATGGGAAGATGTGGCCAGTAGTAGGATCCCTTTGGAGGTGGCGGAAATGTTGGAGTATTTATTATATGCTGTCTGCGACGACTGATGGGGTGGAAGGTGAGGACAAGGGGGACTCTGTCCTTGTTACGAGTGCGGGGAGGGGGATTAAGAGTGGAGCTGCGGGATATTGTGGTGACCCCAGTGAGAGCCTCATCTATAATGGAAGAGGGGAATCCCCGTTCCCTAAAGAATGAGGAATTCTCTGGAAGTGAAAGGAATATTTAATTAAAAGTTTTAATTGTCATTTTGGGAAAGTCACCTGCCATTGCTTTAAGAGAGTGACATAACCATGAACTGTGAGAAGGTGGAACATTTCACTGGCTTGAGACAAAGAAAAGTGCTAAGGTTTTTATTTAAGTCTTTGTTCTTGCTGAATGGCAATTCGAAATAAATAGATAATTCTGGTCAAAAAAGCAAAGAGAGTCTTTCTTTCAAGATTCCAGAAATATAATAAAATCTTACAAGTGCCCAATAGAGAAGTCTTCTGCTATTAACTGGTAATTCTGTAAATTAAGATTACATGCACGATTGCTCTTATGAAACTGGTAAGATATTCGACAGACTGAAATCGCTACCCTTGGCATTTAAATATGCCAACAATTTTCAATTTATAATTTACTTGGAAGAAATTCCTATTTAGATTATGATCAAGATAAATCCATTTTTTTCAGATATTGTTCGTAAAAGTCTTGCATTTAATTTTCCTTCTGATTCAGAAGAATGCAAGAGAGAGTCGAGAGTCTTTCATTGTTTCATGTTCCAAAACGGAATAATGCAATTCATACTTGCAGCAGCACGAGGTTGTAAACATGGCATTCAATAGACAATACAATAAATAAACATGAAACAGTTCAGTAAATAAAAATACCCCAATATCGTGCAAACTGCAAAGGTTTGAACATGTATACATTTGGCTTTCTGGAGCGGAAATTGACCAGATGCATGCTAATCGTTGGTAGCCCTGTGTTGCTATTCAATTTGTCCCATTGGCTTGTTCTTCTATTGCCCAGTAACATTTTTATCTTTAAAGTGTTTGTATTGTTGTCATGGGACACATGTGTGGGCAAAACCTGCGATACTGAACCTAGCTGAAGGTCCAGAAAGAATGTAAAATATTCATCTTGCATTTGAGTGCACAACTCGTCTTGAATTAAACAATACCAGTTCCATGCTTAGAATCTGTCTCATTCCACTCCACTCCACTCATTTTAGATACATGTTTGGAATGTAATTAATTTTCTTGCTGTTAAAATCAATGGAGGTAACTTTCAACTTCAGAGATGGAAAATCTTTATTCGATCAATCCTCAAGTTAAATACAAAACTCTCCTTTTCCAACTAGCTTTGAAGTTCAAAGGTGGCTTTTCAAAGTTGCTCTTTAGCTTTAACTGGCACAAAATTTGACAGTAAATTATTCTCATTCATCTTTATTGATTGTTTTTTACTTCCTGCTCTCACTCTCGTTAGTTCATGAAGGCAATGGAGGGAAAATAACATCAGTTGCTGGTTCACTATCTATTTACACTTGCATGTAGCCAGATGTTTAATTCTACATTTATGTTTAGTTACGGAGACAAAAGTGAAAGTCTATCTTTTCTAGTCTAGGCAAATGGATGGAACAAAGGGCCAGAGATTGAAGCAGAAGGTGTGAGACAGACTGATCGAAGAGTTACAAATTGTGAAGCCAGAGGAAGGAATGTAGATGGGGGGGGGGGGGGGGGGGAGAAATAGTTATGAGTCCTATTGACCTGGGTGAGTAAAGCTGAATGACGTGGGTGAGTAAAAATGGCATTTTACAGAGCAACTCTTCTTTGAATATTGTTGAAAGTGTCTGACGTTTGAACGAGTGCCAAAAATCGAATAAAACCAGTACAATTTGTAGCATATAGATATAAAGATATTCAAAGATTATAGGATGTAGAACATTTCAAAATACCATGCATTTGTATGGCATCTGGACTCTGATGACATTGCTATAAGCATAATAGTAACATCAACTTGCGATTTGTTTAACTCTGACCCTCAAAGTAACTCGCTCTGGTGATACGGAAGAGGAGTCTCGACCCGAAACGTCACCTATTCCTTTTCTCCAGAGATGCTGTCTGACCTGCTGAGTTACTCCAGCCTTTTGTATCTATCTTCACACTGGTGATCAATTGAAGCATGATGTTTTGCTGAAATGCCAATCACCTGACCCACAGTTTCTATCCAGGCCATGCTTCATTATGCATGTGTAGAGCTCTCTTAAATAGATGATGTCGAAAATAATTTGCCCTGATGCATACTTGGAGGGATCTGTTGACATGTGCATGGGGTATCGATCCTGTCCACACTTGCTGCAAGTTGTCAAGGTTTACCCAGATCTCTCCTTATTTTATAATGTAAAGATTACACCTGCAAACATTTGTTTAATGCAACCCTTCTCTCTTTGTGTGCACCATCTTTGCAAATTCATGAGTACTCAATTCACTGTGGGGCGGCACAGTGACGCAGCGGGTCGAGCCGCTTCTTCACAGCACCGGAGACCCAGGTTCGATCTTGACCTCAGGTGCTGTCTGTGTGGAGTTGACATGTTCTCCCTGTGACCACATGAATTTTCCTCTGGTGATCCAATTTGCTCCCACAGCCCGGGGTACTGGTTGGTATGTTAATTACCATCTGTAAATTGCCCCTGGTGTGTAGGGAGTGGATGCGGAAGTGAGATAACATAGAACAATTGTCAATGGGTGATCGATGCTGGTGTGTACTTGGTGGGCCGAATGGCCTGTTTACAACCTGTAGCTCTAAACTAAACTGGGTCAGTATGGATCCACTGGGTCCATCCCGACCCGCGATCTCCGTACATTAGCACTATCCTACACACTAGGGACAATTTACAATCTTTGCCGTGGCCAATTAACCTACAAACCAGTACATCTTTGGAGTGTGGGAGGACCTAGGGGAAAACGTACAAACTCGCGGAATAACGTACAAACCTCGTACAGGCAGCACCCGTAGTCAGGATCGAACCCGGGCCTCTTGCGCAGTAAGGCTGCGACTCTACCGCTGCGCCACCATGCCACCCAGTTCTGTTTGATAATAGTAAGATTAAATGAGAATTTACCAGTTTGAAGTTTGATCTTTATTTTATGAGGAGTTGAGATGAGGGACTACGTGAAGAACCCCGTACAGCCGTTGGTGCGTCAATCTTCAAAGCAGCGGAGTGAAATCACAGATAACAATGACTGAAGTATAATGGTAAGATAACAAAGACTAGAACTACCAGATGAGATCTATGAGGGCTGGGAGCGGAGGGCACGTAGTCCCTCAACTCGATTCCTCATAAAATAAAGATCAAACTTCGAACTGGTAAGTTCTCATTTAATCTTACTATTTTACTTTGGAGTCACGTGAGTGACTACGTGAAGACTTCAAAGCTCTGTGATTTCACGCCGCAGACCCAAATCCGGCGTTCACACTGCATCGATTGACTCAAAAGTCGTTAACAATCAATAATGCATCAATAATAACATTTGTTCCATGAATAACAGTTTATTTACAAACGAAACCATAACAAACCCCTCTAACTCAGGGGGAACTATAACAGAACTCAAAACAGAATCAGCAAATACCCCCAGCCTTGAAATCGGCTTGTAATAAAACCTTTGAAAGGTCAACTCAATGGACCACCCTGCGGCCGCGAGGATATGATCTATTGGCACGTCCATCGCCCTTGCTGCGGAAATTGATGCCGCCCTGGTGGAATGAGATTTGAGTTTATCAGTATCAATCCCAGCACTTCCCAGAACCTGCTTTAGCCACCTTGAAATTGTTTGCACCGACACCTTACTGTGTGGTTTTTTGTGGCTAATAAATAATGCAGACTCTGGTAGGGCTCTGGTGACCTCAATGTAACGAGATAAATGTGAAACTACACACAAGCGATCATCTGTGGGGTATGCTGAAAACACAATCTTGCATCTAGTCATGCCTATTCTAATATGTTTAAGCAAATCATAGACATAAAATAAAATGGTATCTGCCGACACATGCATTCTGTCTAGCCGAAGCGTCTGCAGTGTTTGCACTCATTGGGCTGAAACCAACACCATAAGCATGACCACCTTCATGGTTAATTTGGCTAGAGATAGGCTTGCAACAGGAGCCCATTGGCGAAGAAGCATTAGAACTTCACTCACACTCCAAATACCGGCATACCTGGGTTTAGGAGGATTAGAATTGAAAACTCCCTTCATAAATCGAGAAACTAACGGATGTGTCCCTACTGAATGTAATTCTGAATTCATGGGTAAATAAGAAGACAAAGCACTTCTGGCTGTATTTATCGCACTATAACTTAATTTTTGATCAAAATAAAGAGTGGACAAAAACTCCTGCTGATTTCTTTCAGCTAAAATCCTTGCTTTGTATTGTATTGTATATTGTATTGTATCCATGGGAAGGGGGAGGATCAGTGCCAGGGCAGTTTACTGTTCTGGATGTCAGATGTGGGAGGTCATGCAGTCAGATACCTCTCCAGACGTCCACATCTGCGCCAGGTGCGTCAAGATGGCGCTCCAAATGGACCGTATTCGGTACCTGGAGCAGCAGCTCGATTACCTCCGTCTGGTCAGGGAGAGTGAGGAAGCCATAGAGAGGAGCTACAGACAGGTGGTCACTCCAAAACCACAGGAGGCAGAAAAGTGGGTCACGGTTAGGAGAGGCAAGGGGCAGAGGCAGGGACTAGAGAGTACCCCGGTGGCTGTACACCTTGGCAATAAGTACTCCTGTTTGAGTACTGTTGGGGGGCACAGCCTACCTGGGGGTAGCAACAGCGACCGGGCCTCCGGTACAAAGACTGGCCCTGTTGCTCAGAAGGGTAAGGAAAAGAAGAGGAGGGCAGCAGTAATAGGGGACTCTATAGTTAGTGGGTCAGATAGGCGATTCTGTGGACGCAGACAGGAGACCCGGATGGTAGTTTGCCTCCCTGGTGCCAGGGTCCGGGATGTGACTGAACGTGTCCAAGATATCTTGAAATGGGAGGGAGAGGAGCCAGAGGTCGTGGTACATATAGGTACCAATGACAGAGGTAGAAAAAGAGAGGAGGTCCTGAAAGGAGAATTTAGGGAGTTAGGAAGAGTGTTAAGGAGAAGGACCGCAAAGGTAACAATCTCAGGATTACTGCCTGTACCACGCGACAGTGAGAGCAGGAATTGAGCAAGGTGGAGGATCAATGTGTGTCTAAAGGACTGGTGCAGAGCGCAGAGATTCAAGTTTCTGGATCATTGGGACCTCTTTTGGGGAAGATGTGACCTGTACAAAAAGGATGGGTTGCACTTGAACCCGAGGGGAACCAATATCCTGGCAGGGAGATTTGCAAAGGCTACTGGGGAGACTTTAAACTAGATCGGTTGGGGGGAGGGACTCAAATAGAGAAGGCAAGTAGTCCGTTTGTGAGGCAGGAGGCAGAGAAGAGAAGCAGTCAGACGCAACACGTAGGGAGGAAAGAAGAAAAAAATAACAAACGGAGAATAAGAAGTGGAGGGTTTCTTAAATGTGGGAGCAGAGAGACAGAGGGGTGTAAAATGAGGATAGGAGCAATAGGTAGCAAGGTGAAAAGTGGAAGGAAAACAAATCCAGGGCAAAAATCTAAAAGGGCCACTTTTCAACATAATTGTAAAAGGGCCAAGAGTGTTGTTGGCCCTTTTACAATTTCACAAGCCTGAAGGCTTTGTGTCTCAATGCGAGGAGCATTCGTAATAAGGTGGATGAGTTAAATGTGCAGATAGCTATTAATAATTATGATATAGTTGGGATCACGGAGACATGGCTCCAGGGTGACCAAGGCTGGGAGCTGAACAACCAGGGATATTCAATATTCAGGAAGGATAGACAGAGAGGAAAAGGAGGTGGGGTAGCGTTGCTGGTTAGAGCGGAGATTAACGCAATAGAAAGGAATGACATTAGCTTGGAGGATGTGGAATCGATATGGGTGGAGCTGCGAAACACTAAGGGGCAGAAAACGCTAGTGGGTGTTGTGTACAGGCCACCTAACAGTAGTAGTGGAGTTGGGGATGGCATTAAACAGGAAATTAGAAATGCGTGCAACGAAGGTAAAAACGTTATAATGGGTGACTTCCATCTACATATAGATTGGGTGAATCAAATTGGCAGGGGTGCTGAGCAAGAGGATTTCTTGGAATGTATGCGGGATAGTTTTCTAAACCAACATGTGGAGGAACCAATGAGAGAGCAGGCTATTCTAGACTGGATATTGAGTAATGAGGAAGGGTTAGTTAGCAGCCTTGTTGTACGTGGCCCCTTGGACAAGAGTGACCATAATATGGTTGAGTTCTTCATTTGAATGGAGAGTGACATTGTTGATTCAGAAACACGGGTCCTGAACTTAAAGAAAGGTAACTTTGAGGGTATGAGACGTGAATTGGTCAAGATGGACTGGCAATTGAGTCTGGAAGGGTTGACGGTGGATATGCAATGGAAGGCATTTAAAGACTGCATGGATGAACTACAACAATTGTTCATCCCAGTATGGCAAAAGAATTAATCAGGGAATGTGGCGCATCCATGGATAACGAGGGTAATCAGGGATAGTATCAAAGAAAAAGATGAAGCGTACAAATTAGCCAGAAAAAGCAGCCTACCAGAGGACTGGGAGAAATTTGGAGACCAACAGAGGAGGACAAAGGGCTTAATTAGAAATGGGAAAATGGAGTATGAAAGAAAACTGGCAGGAAACATAAAAACTGACCGCAAAAGGTTTTATCGATATGTGAAGCACAAAAGATTAGTTAAAACAAATGTAGGTCCCTTGCAGTCAGAAACGGGTGAATTGATCATGGGGAGCAAGGACATGGCAGACCAATTGAATAACTACTTTGGTTCTGTCTTCACTAAGGAAGACATAAATAATTTGCCAGAAATAGCAAGGGATCGCGGGCCAAATGAGATGGAGGAAATGAGTGAAATCCAGGTTAGCCGGACAGTGGTGTTAGGTAAATTGAATGGATAAAGGCCGATAATTCCCCAGGGCCAGATAGGCTGCATCCCAGGGTACTTAAGGAAGTAGCCCCAGAAATAGCAGATGCCTTGGTGATAATTTTTCAAAACTCTTTAGATTCTGGAATAGTTCCTGAGGATTGGAGGGTAGCTAATGTAACCCCACTTTTTAAAAAGGGAGGGAGAGAGAAAACGGGGAATTACAGACCAGTTAGCCTAACATCGGTAGTGGGGAAACTGCTAGAGTCAATTATTAAAGATGGGATAGCAGCGCATTTGGAAAGTGGTGAAATCATTGGACAAAGTCAGCATGGATTTACGAAGGGTAAATCATGTTTGACGAATCTTATTGAATTTTTTGAGGATGTAACTAGTAGAGTGGATAAGGGAGAATTGTGGATGTGTTATATCTGGACTTTCAGAAGGCTTTCGACAAGGTCCCACACAAGAGATTGGTATACAAACTTAAAGCACACGGTATTGGTGGTTCAGTATTGATGTGGATAGAGAACTGGCTGGCAGACAGGAAGCAAAGAGTAGGAGTGAATGGGTTCTTTTCAGGATGGCAGACAGAGACTAGTGGGGTGCCGCAAGGCTCAGTGCTGGGACCCCAGCTATTTACAATATACATTAATGATTTGGACGAGGGAATTAAATGCAACATCTCGAAGTTTGCGAATGACAAGAAGCTGGGGGGCAGTGTTATCTGTGAGGAGGATGCTAGGAGGCTGCAGGATGACTTGGATAGATTGGGTGAGTGGGCAAATGCATGGCAGATGAAGTATAATGTGGATAAATGTGAGGTTATCCACTTTGGTGGCAAAAACAGGAAGGTAGACAATTATTTGAATGGTGACCGATTAGGAAAAGGGGAGGTGCAGCGAGACCTGGGTGTCATGGTACACCAGTCATTGAAAGTAGGCATGCAGGTGCAGCAGGCTGTGAAGAAAACAAATGGTATGTTGGCATTCATAGCAAAAGGATTTGAGTACAAGAGCAAGGAGGTTCTACTGCAGTTGTACAGGGTCTTGGTGAGGCCACACCTGGAGTATTGCGTACAGTTTTGGTCTCCTAATCTGAGGAAAGACATTCTTGCCATAGAGGGAGTACAGAGAAGGTTCACCAGACTGATTCCTGGGATGGCACGACTTCCATATGAAGAAAGACTGGATAGACTCGGCTTGTACTCGCTGGAATTTAGAAGATTGAGGGGTGATCTCATAGAGACTTACAAAATTCTTAAGGGTTTGGACAGGCTAGATGCAGGAAGATTGTTCCCGATCTTGGGGAAGCCCAGGACAAGGGGTCACAGTTTAAGGATAAGGGGGAAGCCTTTTAGGACCGAGATGAGAAAATCGTTTTTCACACAGAGAGTGGTGAATCTGTGGAATTCTCTGCCACAGAAGGTAGTTGAGGCCAGTTCGTTGGCCATATTTAAGAGGGAGTTGGATGTGGCCCTTGTTGCTGAAGGGATCAGGGGGTATCGAGAGAATGTAGGTACAGGATACTGAGTTGGATGATCAGCCATGATCATATTGAATGGCGATGCAGGCTCGAAGGGCCGAATGGCCTGCTCCTGCATCTAATTTCTATGTTTCCTGCAGTTTGATATGAAATATTCTGCTGTAAACAGAATTGCTCCCACTTCCTTATCGAGGTGATATACTGCTTCTGGGTACTATCCCTGCAGGCCGACATGAGAACATCCACAGTACGATCAGACAGTCCTCTCCCCAGGTATGGCCTCCTTAAAATCTGCAAATTAACAGATCAATACGATCATGTAAAAGATATTGATCCCCAGTTACTGGATTTACCAGTAGATTTTATGCTTGGGAATAATCATGTGAGGCTGACTAGCCATTTGTAATACAAGAGGAAACCATGGTTGTGTAGGCCAATCCAGCACTACCAATAGTCCTGCTTGATCTTTTGCAAGCATCTTACATCAGTCTGTAATATAATTGAAGGTGGTTCCACCAAAACCTTCCTAAAACTTTTTGAAGAATTTACAATCCACCATTGTATGTTGGAAATTGCCGCAGCTGACAATTGCATAGGCCTGTCAAAATGGCCCATTTGTATTTTCAGCGCCTGTTCCTTTGATCGTTGTAATTGTTGATAATGCAGAGGACCATACTGCACAGCTGGAAAAGCAGCCACTAATTTAGCAATTAACCTGGCTACTTGTCTAATTGAAGGCCGTTGTTCGCTAAGGAGATTAACACAGTCCTCAATTAACTGTTGCAATTTGTCCCTAGGCAAAGTTACCAACATGTGATTTGAATTGATCGTAAATCCCAAATAATCAATGATTTGAACTGGTGATAATTTGGATTTATCTGGATGAATGATGAACCCTAATTGTTCAAAAGTGAATTTAACAATTGAAACTGATGACTGACCTTCAGCATGAATCTTTCCAACAATTAAAATATCATCTAAATAGGCCATTACCACATGCCCCTGAGCTCTGAGTAATGCTAACACAGGTTTTACCAATTTAGTAAATAATCTAGGATCTGAAGTTAATCCATTAGGCAGTGCTTTGAATTGCCACAACTGAGTCATCCAGATAAATTTCAAATACCTCCTATCATCACCATGAATAGGCACTGAGTAATATGCATCCTTTAAATCAATGCTTGCCATATAACACCCTTTGGTTACAAGATGTTTGGCCGTGGAAAAAGTTTCCATTTTGAAATGCCTATAACAAACAAATTTGTTCAAACTCGTCAAATCCAGGATAATTCTACATCCCCCAGTCTTTTTAGACCTTGGAAAAATACTTGACACAAACTGACGACTTTGATAGACTGACTTCTCAATTACCCCTTTCTTGTGTAATGCATTGATTTCTGCTTGTATGAGCACATTTTCTTCATCTGAAAATATACGTTTCTGACTTGGAACATGTTGATTAGGTGGACTCTCATTAGAGTAAAATTCAATTTTTACCTCTTCAATACTGTTAAGTGTAAATGAATCTCATGTTAACTCCTGCCATTGTTTGAGAAACAAATGTAACCTAATCCCAATTTGAACATCAATGTTACTTAATTCATTCTCTCTAAGGGGCATTTTCCTCACTTGCATACGTCCTTGCAGACCTTGTTGGCCGCGGCCCCTTGTAGGCAAAGGCATCTTCCCCTTCACACCGGTGGCAGCCTGCCAGTTCTGGTATTGCAGACGTGTATGGCTGGTTCCTTCCCCTGCATCCAAACTGGTGCCTCGTCGGTAACGATAAAACCTCTTCCCCTGTTTTCCAACTGGCTTAATGAGGCCCATAGTTTTTACATCCTCATGGCATTTTTTAACTCGCTTAGCGAGATCACCTCCAAATAACAGATTGCGTGGTGGTACGCTGGGTGGCTTGCACAAAGCCGCCAGATTGGGATTTATCACCGGCCTTATAGCTGCTCTTCTAATGTTATTAATTTCAAAAAAAGCACTACAAAACAGTCCCAGTGCATCCTGATGGGCTTCAGACAAATGCCCTGTATCCACTATCTTCACAAAAGCCGTAAGCCCTGCCGAAAATAATTTGAGCACCTTCTGAAACTTCATTTCCTGAGCCCTGGCTGACACCCCCAACAGTGTCCAAATCTGATGATTAACCACCGGCACTTTGAGTAAATCACAATTTATAGGAGCTTCATATTTCTTGGCTGCCTCACCCATGGCCAACTCCTGTAGTTGGTGGGAGAGCATGTACTGTATTGCTGTAGCCAACTCTTCCCCAATCGGCTCTTCTGCCTCTCTAGGCACAGCAAACGTTTCCGTAATATTAGGGATGATTTCTAATTGTACACCCTTATTGCTCTCTCCCACCATTGATTCGGTGTCAGCAAACTGCACCGTTGGAATGTCCTCCTCATAGGCAGGATGTTCTGGCAGCCCTGTTAAAGGTGCTGCGAGCACAGGCTCTCCCATAGCCTGGCTTGGGCACCACTCCTCCTCACGGAGTTGGTCCCTGTCGAGAATTCTCTGTAATAGAATCTCGACTTGGGAGAGCCGTGAGCAAACGGTCTCTCCGGTAGAGGGTACAACCTCCAGGTCTGTCTGGGTCAATGGGCCTAACTGACTTCCCAGTGGCCTTCCGCCCTACTGGCAAGCCTACACTGCTCACAGGCGGTGGGTCCGCTATCGCTAGCTCCATAGCCGGCATCGGACTAGGTGTGCAAGACGGGCCTCCACTCACAATACTCTCTTGGTCATCGACATTTCTCCCTCCGGAGCGCCTCACCACCACCTTTTTCACCTTCTGCAACATCACTAACAGGACCACTCCAACCGCTGTTACAGAAAATGAAGACTGAAAAAAGTTTAAAACTTACCTCCAGTTTTAAAGTTACCACTTGGAGGAGCGCTGCACCAAAGCGTCTGACGTAATGACGCACCAACGGCTGTACGGGGCTCTTCACGTAGTCACTCACGTGACTCCGAAGTAAAATTGACTATTATCACAACAACAATGTATTGACATGGGAAATATGTGCTTTATTAGCATTCCGAAAGATTGCTGAATGCGTTTTGCTCTCACGACAATTGTGATGTTTAATTCTTTCACTGGGGGTTGGAAGCAAATCTAGATTTGGTGGATCCTGATTGTTATTTATATGTTGAATTGTAAACCTTGTTCATCAGCCACACCACAGAGTTCAGAGAAGGGAGCAGGTAATTAATTTCCTTCAACCTGCTTTGAAAGATCAGCTACAAAACGTTTTGTTCCTCACAGCACACTGTGGTAGAAAAACTAATCACATTTTAGTCAGTGTTGGTTTAACATGAGTAAAACCCCTGTCTCACTGTGCGAGTTGGCCCACGAGTGACCCCGAGTTTTCACTCGTGGTGATCACGTAGCGGGAACGTCGGAACTCGCACGAGCAACTTATCGACTCGTGGCGCTAACGGCAGGTACTCGGGAAACTTGTTAACTCGTGAAAAAAATCAAACATGTTTGATTTTTTCCACGAGTCAAATTAACTGTTCAAGTGTAAAATGGAAACATTTTAACTCGTTGCAATAACGTAGTGGCCCCGTGCGTTTATCTTAGTGTCTCGTGAGTGTACCGTGGGAACTTTAATAATCTGTTCTTTTGCTCGTAAGACTGAACCAAAGATAGACACAAAATGCTGGAGTTTATAACTCAGCGGACCAGGCAGCATCTCTGGAGAGAAGGAATAGAGTCGAGACCCTTCTTCAGACTTTCCTTCGCTCCAGAGATGCAGCCTGTCCCGCAGAGTTACTCCAGCATTTCGTGTCTATCTTCGGCCTTTCTGCCACTTGTCCCCGTGGCTTCACTCTGTCTCAATGAACGGCTTAAAGACCTGCCGAAGGGGCAAGTCTGGGGTGGTGGGTGGGATGTGTCCACGTGTGATGCTCCATCCACCCCCCCGGGGCCGAGAGTGTGGGATTGGGAAGGAACTGCAGATGCTGGTTCACACCGGAGATAGACACACACAATGCTGGAGTAACTCGGCGGGACAGGCAGCATCTCTGGAGCGAAGGAATGGGTGGCATTTCGGGTAAGTCTGAAGAAGGGTCTCGACTCTATTCCTTCTCTCCAGAGATGCTGCCATGTCCGCTGAGTTGTGTGTGTGTGTCTCTCTCCCTCTCTGTCTATCTGTGTGTATCTGTGTGTGTGTCTGCTGTCGGGTCCCGGTGGCCGCTCAAAGTCACCCGAGCTGCTTGATTCCTCTGAAGTGGTGGCCAGCTGCTGTCTGTGTGTGTGTGTGTGTGTGTGTGTGTGTGTGTGTGTCTCTCTCTCTCCCTCTCTGTCTATCTGTGTGTGTGTGTGTGTGTGTGTGTGTGTGTGTGTGTGTGTCTCTCTCTCTCCCTCTCTGTCTATCTCTGTGTGTGTGTGTGTGTGTGTGTGTGTGTGTGTGTGTGTACTGAGTCACCCGAGGCTTATTCCTCTGAAGTGGTGGCCAGCTGGCTGTTCATCTCTGCTGTGTGTGTGTATCGTGTGTGTGTGTCTGTGTGTGTGTGTGTGTGTGTGTGTGTGTGTGTGTATCTCTCTCCCTCTCTGTCTATCTCTGTGTGTGTGTGTGTGTGTGTGTGTGTGTGTGTGTTGTGTGTGGCCAGCTGTGTGTGTCTGTGTGTACTCTCTCTCCCTCTATAATCTGCTGTCTGTGTGTATCTCTATCTGTGTGTGTGTGTGTGTGTGTGTGTGTGTGTGTGTCTCTCTCTCTCTCCCTCTCTGTCTATCTCTGTGTGTGTGTGTGTGTGTGTGTACTGTCGGGTCCTGGCGGCCGCTCAGTCACCGCGCTGCTTAATTCCTCTGAAAGTGGTGGCCAGCTGCTGTCTGTGTGTATCTCTCTCTCTCTCTGTGTGTGTGTGTGTGTGTGTGTGTGTGTGTCTGCTGTCGGGTCCCAACGGCCGCTCAATGTCAGTCACCCGGGCTGCTTCCTTTTTTAAAATTATTTAAAATAGAGATCCATTGCAAAAAAGTATTTAAAAACATAAAAAAAACAAGAAATGCTTGTTTAGAATGCGCATTTTCCCATTGTAGGTCATATCAATAGATGCGGCCGCGCTGAAATAACTCAAAACCACAGGATGGAGATGTATTTTAACATTGTTGCTTTATTAAACCATACCTTCATTCACGGTTGGCTCAAGAGTAACGGGAGAGGAACTTGCTAACTCGGGAGAGGAACTTGCTAACTCGGGAGAGGAACTTGCAACATCGCAGCAATTACATACCCGTGGGAACTCGGCCACACACTTGATCATACACTTGCAGTCTCGTGGGCAGCCACGAGTCTATCACTCGGGGTACCTCGTGGGTCAACTCGCACAGTGAGACAGGGGCATTACGCACATTTTTCCAGCAGGTGTGGCTGCAATGGAAAAGGATAATTCTGTTTACAAGAGTCAAGAGTGTTTCATTGTCATGTGCACCAGCAATGGAATGGTGAAATTCTTATCTGCTGCAACTCAACAAATAAATATACAATAAACAATAATATAATGAATTATTAGCTATACTAGTTAGCTCACCCATTATAGTGCAAGCTGACATAATAATGCAACTTATACAAAGTTCATGGTAGTTCGGTGCTGAGGTAAAGTTGTGGTCAGGGTTGTGCAGGGTGGTTGAAGAGCCTGATGGTTGATGGGAAGAAGCTGTTCTTGAACCTGAAGGAAATTGCTCCAAGATTCCTGCACCTTTTCTCCCAATGGTAGCAGTGAGATGAGAGCATGACCAGGATGGTGAGGGTCATTGATGATATTCTTGAGGCAGCGGTTCCTATAGATTCCTTTGATGGTGGGGAGGTTAGTACCCAAAATGTCCACCACTTACTATGTCATTCTGCTGTCGTCCTTTTTCGGCATTTGAATCACCGAACCAGGCAGTGAAGCAACCTGTTTTGTTTCGTCTTTAGAGGTACAGCATGGAAGCAGCCCCTTCAACCTACTGTGTCCATGTTGACAAATGATCCCCCATACACTAGTTCTATCCTACACATGAGAGACAATTTACAAGTCAATTGACCTACAAACCTGAACATCTTTGGATCGTGGGACGAAACTGGAGGATCCGGAGAAAACCCACGCAGTCACAGGGAGAACGTGCAAACTCCAGCACTCATAGTCAGGATCGAACTCCGAATCTCTGGCACTGTATGGCAGCAACTTCACCACTGCTCCACTGTGTCACCCTTAATATGCTCTTTTCCGTACACCTGTAGAACTTTGATAGAACATTTAGAACATTTGATAGAATATGTTTACATATTCACATATTCTGTTTTGCTACAGCAAGTAAGAATTTCATTGTCCCATCCAGGAAATATGACAATAAAACACTCTTGACTTGACTCTTGATTTGACTAGTAACATGCAAAATCTCCTCAAACCCCTTTATTTAATAAGAGGCATCAACAAAGCTTATCTGCAATTCCATTTGTATTGTAGGACATATCTTCAAGTCCAGAAACCAGGAACTTGCAGTTGTTGACGTTCTCCAATGAGGACAAGTTCATGCACCATTGGTTTTCCCTTTCTGAAGTCAGCAACCAACTCCTTGGTGTTGCTAACATTAAGACCAATGTTTGTTCTGGCACCATTCAATCAACCTCCCTCCTGCACTCTGACTCATTGTTACACATTGCTATTTCCAGCAACATTAAAGAAATGTTGGTACTGAACACACATGGTACTGAACACACAAACTTGAAGTGCCCCTAGTTAATGGGCAGCAAGGAAGTGTTGTCAATTTGTACTGACTGAGCTCTGCCAATGAGAAAGTCGAGTTCCAGTTGCACACAGATGAGCAGAGGCCCAGTTCCATGAGTTTGACGATGCAATTTAATAATAATAATAATAATAATAATAATAATAAAAATAATAATAATAATAATAATAATAAACCAAGGAATCATATTCTAAGGGGTGTTACGTTCTGAATTGACTTTAATAGTAAGAGTAAATAAGAACTTACCAGTTTGAAGTTTAATCATTATTTTATGAGTTACGATGAGGGATTACGTGAAGAAGGCCGTCCCCACGCATGCACGTCAATCTTCAAAGCAACGGTGTGAAGTCACAGACAACAGTTGTTAAACTAACATAGTAAGATTATAGATGACTTGAACTTCCAGATGATCATTAAGTTACGAGGGTAGGGAGTGGAGGGCACGTAAACCCTCATTGTAACTCTCATAAAATAATGATCAAACTTCAAACTGGTAAGTTCTCATTTAATCTTACTATTTTACTTCGGAGTCATGTGAGCGACTACGTGAACACTTTGAAGGTCTGTGATTTCATGTCGAGGAACGAGTCCACACATCACAGCTGCATCAATTGACAAGGACGAGTGAGAACAATTAATGCATTCAAACATGACATGTTTTAACAATAGTAATGGTTTAATAACAGAAAGAAAAACAGTGACCCCTCTCACCCAGGGGGAAACTGTGAAACAGAACTTAAAACAGAGTCAGCAAAACCCCCGGATCTGGCGACAGGCTTATTATAAAACTTCCTCTCATTCGACCATCCCACAGCTGCCAGAATTTGGTCAAGAGGAACGTCCATGTCCCTTGCTGCTAACGTCGATGCAGCCCTGGTGGAATTAGGTTTAAAAATGTCAGTGTCCACTCCTGCACACGCCAGAACCTGTTTGATCCATCTAGAGATGGTCTGCACCGTAACCTGTTTGTGAGGTTTGGTGTAGCTGACAAAGAAGGAGAGTTCCGAGCCTCACAAGCTCCTGGTGACAATGTAATGGGTTATGGATGATACAACACACACTCGTGGATCTGAGGGATATGCCATGAAACTCAACTTGATACCTAGTACCCCTGGCCTGCTCTGTTTGACGAGATCCCGAACGAAAAAGGTGACATTATTGCCGGACGAACTCATACTGTCCAGTCTGCGTTTATGTAGCGTTTGGACCCGTTGTGCTGAGGCCAGGGCCATAAGCATAACTACTTTCAATGTGAGATGGTGTAGCAACAAAGATGAAACTGGTGCCCACTGACGGAGCAGCGTGAGGACCACGCTGACATCCCATATATGAGTGTACCTGGTTCTAGGTGGAGTGGAGTTAAAGATGGTAAATTAGGGGTGGGACCCTACCGTGTGATGTGCTGACCCCAGCTGTAAATAATTGGACAAAGCACTGCGGGCACTGTTAATGGCACTATAACTCAGTTTGCTATTGTGATAGAGTGACAATAGAAACTCCAAGACATCAGTGATTGTAGCTGTGTGGTATGAAATGTGAGAGCGGGAAAGTACATCTCCCATTTTCTTATGTGAGAGATGTACTGTTTCTGAGTGCTCTTCCTCCAGGCCGCAGTGATGACATCAACGGTACGCTCTGAAAGCCCGAGCCCCAGGATCTGCAAACCAACAAATTTGATACGGTCATGAAGAGGGTGGCTTTCCCCTGTCACTGGGTGTACCAGCAGATTTCTGCTCTTGGGCGTGGCCATAAAGGGCTGTGTGATCAAAGCTAGCACCAGAGGGAACCAATGCTGAGTAGGCCAGCCTGGCACTACCAGAATACCAGTGGCGGAATCTTGCTGGATTTTTGCCACACATTGAGTAATGAAGGCAGAACGGGGGAAATACATACACAAATTTACCACCCCAATGTAGCGAGAATGCATCCACTGCTACTGCCCCTGGGTCTGGCTCCCATGACGCATAAATTGGTAACTGATGATTAAGCCGGGAAGCAAACAGATCAATATCCGGTACACCATAACGAAGGACAATATCATTGAACACTTCGTGATTTAACATCCATTCTTTGTTATCATTGAACTCTCATGACCTGGTGTCTGCCACTGTGTTATAGCTTCCTGGTAAATAGATAGCTGAAACCCAGATGTTCCTTGCAATACACCAGTGCCAGAGGAGATTGGGCAACCTATCACAGGATACAGACTTACTGCCACCCATGTGATTAATGTACACTACCGCGGTAGTATTGTCAATCTGAAGTTGGACATGCACATGATGCCTGTTGGTACAAAAAGCCTTTAACCCATAGAGTGCACCCAACAACTCTAAATAGTTATTGCCATGTGATTGAAGCATAGATGCTTCCTGCAGATCCCATCTACCACCGCGGCTTGAGATGGTATCAGTAGCACCCCAACCTAGTGCACTGGCATCAGTCTGCAGGATAATTGATGGTGTATTGACTAGAGTTGTATCAGAGCAGCTATCCACAATTGTAACTCAGTTAGAGCATCAGCTGGTAGCTGCATGGGTCTATCAAAATTACCTCTCTGAAGCTTAAATGCCTGTTTCTTTGCACACTGTAAATTTTGGTAGTGCAAAGGTCCGAATTGAGCCGCTGGGAATGCTGCCACTAATTTTCCAGTTACCCGAGCCACATGTCTAATAGAAGGGTGATTATCAACAATGAGTTTCCTGCAGGCTTCAATTAACTCTAATTGTTTGCCCTGAGGCAGAGACTCTGACATGTGTACTGAGTTAATGGTTAACCCCAGGACTGGTTTGAGCAATTTTGTGAATAGCCTGGGAGCTGAAGTTAATCCCTTAGGCAAAGCTTTAAACAGCCAGAACTGATCCATCCAGTTAAACTTCAAAAACCAAAAACTTTCTGTGCTGCTCATGAATGGCCACAGAATAGTAAGTATAGAAACATAGAAACATAGAAATTAGGTGCAGGAGCATGCCATTCGGCCCTTCGAGCCTGCACCGCCATTCAATACGATCATGGCTGATCATCCAACTCAGTATCCCGTACCTGCCTTCTCTCCATACCCCCTGATCCCTTCAGCCACAAGGGCCACATCCAACCCTCTTAAATATGGCCAACGAACTGGCCAACGTATCTTTGAGATCAATGCTTGCCATATAACATTCCCTGGAAAGCAATTGTTTCCATTTTGAAATGTTTATTACTGCACAAAAGTGTTAAGCTCTGTCAAATCTAGGATAATTCTACATCCTCCATCCTTTTTTGGCCTTGTAAAGATATTGGACATAAACTGATATGTCTAGCTCTTTTTGTGCACTAATGTGAGAGATTGTGTGGGAGTATGTCTAACGTGAAGAGACATGTGATAAATAAACTGATAAGTCTAGCTCTTTTGTGCACTAATACACTCCTGTTGTGAAAACACAAAAGTACGGCCAGGTGTGTGCTGAGTAGGTGGAGGCAAGTCAAAAATGAACTCAATTTGAAAACCTTGAATACTCTGCAGTATAAATGGGTTAGATGTTATCCACTGCCATTCATGTAAGAAAAATTGCAATCTCCCCCCAACTTGTAATGTATCCAACGCAGTCGCACCTACCTTAGGATTTACCGGCGGTAACGTCGCTGCTTCTGCCCCCGAGGTCTGGGGTGTAGGACTGCTGGAGGGCGCGGCATCTTGAACATAGCTCGGCTCGGGCCCTGCCCTAAAAAAGGCCTCTGTGTAGTTTGCTCCACACCACGTCTGCCATACCCAGCGAACCGTTTGGTATGAACATGAAGGTAGGGGTACAGTCTTCGGAAAGACGACCCCTTCAGAGGCACCTTCATGAGACCAACAGTCTTAGACTCTTCATCCAATTCTTTCACCTGTTTGGTCAGGTTTTCTCCGAACAGGAGGTTTGGGGGTTGAACAGTCCCCGGTTTACATAGTCCAGCAAATTTAGGGTTAATGGCAGGACGAATGGCATTTTTTCTTATACAATTAATTTCGAAATGCGCATTGCACATTAATGCCATCACGTCCTCCTGAGTCTCTGAGAGAGGCACCCCCTTCACTGACCTTGCAAAGGCCGTGGTGCCCGAGGCGAGTAGCCGGAGCACTTTTTGTAATTTAACATCCTGGGCTATGACGCCCCGACCCAGCCCGATGCTGTTATTTCATTTAAATGAGGCTCCATGCAGCTGCCACAGGCTGCACTCAATCTACTCACTCATGTGGCTGCTCTAGGTCCTCCAGTGGCCACCTCCACCAATACCACATACTGCGACTACATCAACGGCACCAACTGTCACCTCCGCAGCCTACCCTCTGCTTCCATGCGCCGATATCTCCGTGTCCTGCTTGCAGACTCACCACGCAACACGTGCACTTTCCAAGGGCATGGGAGGTGAACACGTTCACAGCCACTAACTTTCCCAACACCTTCCATCAGTGCGGCATGGTGGCACAGTGGTAGAGTTTAGATTTGTTTAATTTAGTTTAGAGATACAGCACGGAAACAGGCCCTTTCGGCCCACCCAATCTGCACCGACCAGCGATCCCTGCACATTAACACTATCCTATACCCACGGGGGACAATTTTTTACATTTACCAAGCCAATAACCTACATACCTGTACGTCTTTGGAGTGTGGGAGGAAACCGAAGATCTGGGAGAAAACCCACGCATGTCACGGGGAGAACGCAAAAACTCCATACAGACAGCATCCGTAGACAGGATCGAACCCGAGTCTCCGGCACTGCATTCGCTCTTAGGCAGCAACTCTACCGCTGTGCAACCGTTGCTGACTTATAGGTGACCATGGGTGCTGTCTGTATGGAGTTTGCACGTTCTCCCTGTGACCTGCATGGGTTTTCTCCGGGATCTTCAGTTTCCGCCACACTCCAAAGATGTACGGATTTGGAGGTTAATTGGCTTGGTATAAATGTAAAATTATCCTAGTGTGTGTAGAGTAGTGTTAATGTGCATGGACCGCTGGTCGTTGTGGACTCGGTGTGCTAAAGGACCTGTTTCCACGCTGCATCTCTAAACTAAACTAAACCTTCCACCACAGCCATCTTGAGATTACTTTTATAAACAGTATCATCCCAACAATTTAATTTGTCTTCACAGCTATTTTCAAAATAATCAACTGAAAGATCAGCATGGGAATCCGAGTATTTTTCAATATCCCTGAGCGATGAAATTCAATCCTTTCTGATTTAGTTGGCCAACTCTCAGTATTATTACATGTGAACATTTTATTTTTGGAGATGCATCAAACCTCACAGACTCTCTGATATAGAGTATTTCCAAACTGGATTTCAAATAAAATTACTCCAAAAAGTTAAAGTCTGAAGAAGGGTCTCGACCCGAAACGTCACCTATTCCTTCGCTCCATAGATGATGCCTCACACGCTGAGTTTCTCCAGCATTTTTATCTACCTTCGATTTTTCCAGTATCTGCAGTTCCTTCTTAAACATTAACTAAAAACTTAAGGGTACACAAAATGCTGGAGAAACTCAGCGGGTGCAGCAGCATCTATGGAGCGAAGGAGATAGGCAACGTTTCGGGCCGAAACCCTTCTTCAGACTCAATGTTTCGGGCCGAAACCCTTCTTCAGACTCAAACTAAAAACTTAAAATGTCTCTGCATTTCTGAAAACTGATTATTCAATAAAACCATATTGTCAACAATGTTTAATCATGTCATCTAACTTTTTAATTGCAACAAAGCCTTCTTCCCTTCTTCCTCCATCAGCTCCACTTTTTCAAGGCTGAGAGTTTCTGAGTCAGTGGTGCAGCAGTAGAGTTGCTGCCTTAAAACACCAGAGACTCAGGTTTGATCCTGACTATGGATGCTGTCTGTATGGAGTTTGTAGGCTCCCTGTGACTACGTGGGTTTTCTCCGGATGCTCTGATTTCCTCCCACACTCCAAAGATGTACAGGTTTGTAGGCTAATTGGCTTATGTAAAAGAAAATTGCCCATTGTGTGTAGGATAGTGCTTGTGTATGGGGTGATCGCTGATCAGCGTGGACTCCATGTGCCGAATCTGCCCAAGCCAACCTTTCTAAAAAAATATATATATTTTTTTTATTTTTTTATTAGAAGTACATTACATTTTAATGGTACCTTTTTACAGGTTCCCAGAATTATTAAAACATTCTTTGTACAACTTCCATTTTTTTTAGATAGAAATGAGAAAGAAAGAAGTAGTGAAGAGTAAAGAATAGTCTATGAGTGTAGTGTAAAGAAAGAAATGTGAGAAAGTGAAGCAGAAAGGAGATTCTCCCATGCCACAAGTCGATGTCTTTTTAATATTCTTAATCATTTTTCACTCAAACCCAGAATTTTTAATTTTACGATGCTATTACACCCCATGAATCCACAAGGTCAATAAATGGAGACCAACTCATTAAGAATTGGTCTTTGTTTTCTATTAGGAGGAGTCTCATTTCTTCCAAATGGGTCGTTTCCAACATATTACTAATCCACATTTTGAGTGTTGGTATAGTAGCCTTTTTCCAGAATTTGAGTATGAGTTTTTTCGCTATTATTTAAACCATAATTAAAAAAATGAGATTTGGGATATATTTAATTTGTTTCCATCGCCTAATACTCCAAAGATAATAATTTCCATGCTAGGTTCCATTTTTATCTTAAATAAACTAGTGAATATATCAAATATATCACACCAAAATCTTTGAAGTTGTGTGCAAGAAACAAAAGAATGTGTGAAATTGGCATTTTGAGAAAGGCATTTATCACAGATGGGAGAAATATTTGAATAAAAATTATTCAACCTTATTTTTGAATAAATAATCTGTGTAATATTTTAAATTGAATTAAATTATGTCTAGTGTTAATCGAACATTTATGTATATATATCAAATACCTCTCCCATGTTTCTTTAGAATTTTTTATCATTAAATCTTTTTCCCAGTCTTCTCTAATTGCCTCTGTTGATGGCAATTCTCTATTAAGAATACTGTTATATAGATATGATATTAATTTTTGTGAGTCTGCCTTAATATTCATTGCTGCTTCCAGTGGGTCTATCTTTATATTCTGTAATCTTGGTATATTTTTTTATAAAGTCACATATCTGTAAATATTTATAGTATTGGTTATTATTCAAATTAAATTTTTATTTTAATTGTTGAAATTATAATAAATTTCCCATTTCATACATGTCACCCAACTTATTAATTCCCAATCTTTCCCATTGTCTATATGTTTTATCCATAAAAGATGGTTTAAATGCCGGATTATTCACTATTGGTGTTAATGATGATAACTTTCTTAATTTTAAAGTTAATTTTATTTTCCAAATTCGAATTATATTGTGTATGATTGGATTTTTCTTATATAATATATTATTCAATTTTATTGGGGAGAGACGATCTCTCCTAAATCGTAAAGAAAACAATCCTCTTTCTCCATTCTTATCCATTCCATCTGTTGAGAAGGACAATCCAACCAATAAATAATATTCTTAATATGCACTGCCCAATAATAATATAAAAAATTAGGCAGTGCAAGTTCCCCTACATCTTTAGGTTTACACAAATTATTTATTTTAATTCTATGTGCTTTGTAATCCCATATAAAATTAATAATATTAGAGTCTAGTTTTAAAAAATATATATTTTGGTATATATATTGGTATGGATTGAAATAAATATTATTTGTGGTAGCACTATCATTTTTATTACATTTATTCCGCCAATTAATGATAGTGGGAGCGTTTTCCAAAATGTAATCAGAGCGTTCAATTTATTTAACAAAGGACTAAAATTAGCATTAAATAATGATTTATATCTTCTGTTAACTTGAATACCTAAATACTTAAATTTTTCCGTTGCAATTTTAAATGAAAACTTTAATAGATGATTCGCTTTCTGTGGCTGTAATGACATAATTTCACTTTTATTCCAATTTATTCTATATCCAGAACAGGAGCCAAATTCTTCTATTACATTTAATAAATTCGGGATACTCGTTTCTGAATTTCTAATATATAAAAGTATATCATCCGCGTATAATGAAATTTTGTTATTAGAGTTCTTAGTATTGTATCCCTGAATATTTGGATGTGTTCTTATCCTTTCTGCCAGGGGCTCTATCATAAGGGCAAATAGCAGGGGTGATAAAACACATCCCTGCCTATTGCCCCGTGATAATTGGAATTTTGGAGACAACATATTATTAGTTAATATTCTTGCTGTTGGTTTATCATATAATAATTTTACCCATCTAATAAAATTATCTCCCATATTAATTTTTTGGAGTACTATGTATAAATACTGCCAATATACCTGATCAAATGCTTTCTCTGCATCCAAAGATATAACTGATAAGTCTTCCTTTTCCCCTTTATGGGAATACATTATATTAAAAAGTCGTCTCAAATTGTTAAATGATTGTCTTTTGGATATAAACCCCGTTTGGTCCTAGTTTATCAATTTATTAATATATTTGCTCAATCTTTTTGATCTGTATTTAAAAGTGATATAGCTCTATACGAGCCCGGATCTTCTAGATCTTTATCTTTTTTTTGGTATAAGCGTAATTGTAGATTCTGCTAAAGTTTCTGATAATTTCTTTTTGGTAAAAGCATAACTGTATAATTTAAGTAATCGTGGGACCATTAACTCCTGAAATCTTTTATAGAATTCATTATTAAAACCATCAGGCCCTGGTGTCTTCCCATTTTTCAGTTATTTTATTGTTTCTCTTATTTCTTCACTTGTAATCTGAGCTCCTAATTCCTCTTGTTCTAAGATATCCAATTTTGGCAAGTTACACTTATCTAAAAAAATTATAATTTTATTGTCTTCAATTTTAGTTTTAGATGTATATAAATTTTGATAAAATTGAGCACACCTTTTGTTAATGTCCTTAGGTACAGTTAAAAGTTCCCCATTCTCTGATTTAATTTTACTAATTGCTTTTTCCTTTTCTTGCTTCTTCAATTGTCGTGCTAGAAGTTTATGTGGTTTATCCCCAAATTCAAACTGTACTTGTTTTGTGATCTGAAATTATCTTATTACTCTTGCCCATAATATTCGATTAAGTTTAAATTTCAATAATGTTATCTTATTATGTTTGTCTATGGTTGGGTCTTTTGCGTTTCCTAATTCTAATAATTTAATTTCCTTTTCTAACGTCCATTGATCTGTCCTGTTTTTTTTATTTAGAAAACTTTGATACAAAATTGTAACTCCACGAATGAATGCCTTAAAAGATTTCCATAATAGAGATGGTGAAATACCTGGCGTCTCGTTTGTTTCAAAAAACATTTTCATTTGTTGTTTTAAATATTTGTAACCTTGTGAGTCATTAGCTATTTGTGTGTTAAATCTCCAAAAGAATTTTATACCTGGCATTCCTTCAACTTTTAAAGTAAAAGTCAGTGGGGAGTGATCAGAAATAATACTATTGTGGTATTTAGGATTAATCGTATATGGTATTAATTTTGTGTCCACTAAAAAAGAATCAATTCTTGACTAAGTTTTGTGTACTGATGAGTAAAACGAATATTCCCTTCCAGTTGGATTAACTATTCTCCATACGTCTGTTATATTAGTGTTTTTTATATAAGTATTTAAGAATTCACTAGACTTGGATTTAGCACTACCCTTCCTTAATTTTATTGATTTGTCTAAGTATGAATCTATAACACAGTTAAAGTCCCCCCCAAGTATTACATTTTGAAAATTATACTCATCTATTTTATCCATAATTTTCTTTAAAAATTGGGGATTATCAAAATTTGGTGCATAAATATTTATCAGAGTCAATGGAGTGGAATAAATTTCTCCCGCCACTATCGTGTATCTTACTTCTTTATCAGATATTGTATTCTTTAATATAAACAGTATACCTTTCTGAATAATAATAGCCGTTCCTCTAGCTTTAGCAGTAAATGATGAGTGATACGTTTGGCCTATCCAGTTTGCCCTTAGTCTCATCTGTGTTTGTAGTTTCGTATGCGTTTCTTGCAGAAAAGCTATATCCACCTTTAAAGATTTTAAATGGGCCATAATCTTGCCCCTTTTAATTGGATCATTCGCACCCCTAATATTCCAACTACAAAATGTGACTCCTCCATTCTTTTTTTCCTTATTATCCTGCATTATAAATAGGTTTTAGTGATTTTACTTCATGTGGTGTAGTTAGGTACCTCAGGCTTTTGGGTATATGGGTATCATCCCACACTTCTGACGTTATTTTACCTCTCCTCCGTATATTGAACCTCCATAAGAAAAAGAGAAAGGTGTGTTGAAAAATAGTGAAGAAAAAAAGAAAAATTGTTAAATAAGCCACATAAAAGTAAATACAACAACAACAAAAAAACGTGAGTTTAAGGTATCAAAAAGGTGATACCCTAAGTACAAGAAGAAAAATTGATTGACCTCCGTAGATGGAATTATACATTGAGTTCAGCCCCCTAAATACAATGGCATTTATAACTACATGCCGTTTCATCTAAATGTATCTTAATATGTCTTAATATATCTAAAGGAAAAAAAAAAGTCATCTTTACTGTTTCAAATATTCTCTTTTCTACCCCAATTTTAAACCCTCTATGTTACTTGCTTGGTATCCCCGAGTCACAGAATTAAAAAACATGGGAACACATGCCCTGTCCCTGTCTGAATATACAGTATTCATCTGTACCTTAATTACCAGTCTGTTTCAAGGGTTACTTTTCTTATCTTAAATACAACCATCTTCCAGCCCAAACCTCTGGAACTTTTCCAGATCAGTAACGCCTCTTTCTTCCCACAAGTTTATGATAATTATTCTTATACCCCTTTTCATTAATTGTAGTGTGTTAGCGTACATCCTAAATTATATTTAATTTCTTTTCAACCAAATTAACCTTATATATCTGTTAATAATAATCATCTCTATATGCCCCTTATCCCCTAAATCCATTAGGTTAATACCTTGGTTAATCATATTAGTATAAAATTAATAAAATAGCATAACCATTAATTAGTAATATTAAGTTTATATAGTTAGTTAATTCTTTACGTTACATATATACTGTATTAAATAAAACATTTCTTAAGTCCATAATTTCCTTTGATTTTCTTTCAAATCTGATCGCGTTGCTTCAAAATGTTCTCCTTTCAATTATTTCTCTTCTCCTTATCTGTTCAAGGTTGAAACCAGGGCATATTCATTGCATGCACATTCCTGACAGATCAGCCTGTCTAGAGCAGTTCCACCATCTTAATTACAGCACAGTTTCCCAATAAACATTTAATCATCAACCTTTACTTCTATTTTTTCTATTTTCTTTACAATTTCTTGTGCGTAATTAAATGCCGAATCCGGGTCCGTGAAGGCGCGTTGAATAGAGTTGTAATTAATTTTCATCTTCGCGGGAAACACAACTCCGTATTTCACCTCTGATTTACCTTGCAGAATGCTGCTTGCTCTTTTAAACTTATTCCTTTTCCCCAATATTTCGCGTGGATAGTCCCTGTAGAATCTGACAGTCTCTCCATCAAATGCAAGCCTCTCCCCATGTGGTATAATCTTCATAAGTTTATCCAGACTTGAAATGTCCAAAAATTTCACAATAATCTGTCTTGGGGAAGCATTTGTTTCTCTTCTGAAGCGACCTACCCGATGTGCCACATCAATCCTCGGGTTTTCCTTCAACTTAAAGACATCTTTGAGTATTTTAGTAACAAGTTCGGTCATTAGAATTCCTAGCTCTTGTCCC
Source organism: Okamejei kenojei (assembly GCA_035221665.1). Lineage (NCBI taxonomy): Eukaryota > Metazoa > Chordata > Chondrichthyes > Rajiformes > Rajidae > Okamejei > Okamejei kenojei. The sequence goes on from CM069137.1 coordinate 80,629,000, forward strand.
TCCTTTACTCCTACAATCCTCAAGTTCTGTCTCCTTGATCTAGCTTCGAAATCTTGAATTTTATCTGTTAATTTATTCAATTGCTCCCGATTAACCCCTTGTTCTTCTTTCAGGGTCGATATTTCCTGAGACATCTCACGTATTTCAACCTTCATATCTTCTATCGACTTATCAACTCCTTCAGTCAGTTTGCCCAAGCCAACCTACATGCCCCTTCTAAACTAGTGCCACCAGCCTGCATTTGGTCCACATCCCTCTAAACCTACCTTATCTACCAGTCTACATGTTGCTTGAATTGTTTCGATAGTACCTGCCTCAAATACCTCATCCGGCAGCCCATTCCTTATACCCACAACCTTTGTGTAATAAAATTAACCCTTAGGTTCCTATTAAAACGTTCCCCCCTCACCTCGTCTCGAACTGATCATATTTGAATTCAAACCATTTGAGACAACTACTTTCACTTAAACCAACAATCATATTTTATGAACATTTAAATAGATTCTCAGGGGTCTGCGCATCTTGACCTCATTCACTTTTCATAACACTTTCCGGCATTTTCAACAATCCAACTAGAAGTAGGGAAGTTCAAAACATATTTATGTCAATGCAAATTTCAGTCACATTCTTGTCTCTTTCAGTCTCATTATCACCTTCAGAAACAAAACAAGATATATTCTCAACGTGAGCAGCAATAGACAGCAACAGGGTTATATGCTACCGTGTCTCTAGATGTAAGTTGCACACAAATCAATTTGTGAAGGTGCACTGGAGAGGCATAAAATTATATGCTGCACTAACATTACATTAATATGACATTTATGCCAATGTCATGTGACCATATATGTTGGGCTTTGTGCTCAGCTTTCCATAGAAGATCGCTAACTACTGTTTTAATTGGATTTTTTATAAACATGCCATTCCCAGACAAGAAAAATAAGGAGAAAAGTAATGGCAGAAGGTTAAGATACTGAAAAGCAAGGCATTGATGTAGCTTCATAGTGTAAATTACGTGTGATTCATTGTTTATCTTGATAATCAAAAGACACTTTGCATCTATTCGGTTGGAATGTCATTGATCCTTTTTGTGGTGTGAGCAGCAATAGAAAACGGAGACAGAAGCAGTTAGTATTTGAAAAGACAAGTTGTACCAGTTGAACTAAGCAAACCTGATAAAACTCCTGCTCCATTACATTCAATCATCGTGAAATAAGACATCTTGCCTATTCATATCCATACTTGCCTCATTAACTGTTTTATGGGTACGCATTTGGAAAGACTGAAGAGATGCATGTTAGAAGTAGGTGAATTGCTTGGATCTCGTGCTAGTAATGACAACAAAACTGTCGGTGTTCATTGTTGTGCTGTTTATCTGACACCAGTTTCTGGAGTATGCTTATGCACGATAAAATGTAGAAATCCAGAAGTTGCTTGCAGTGATATACCCTCATCCTTGACAGAGTACACTAATTGTACCCTGCTCATTGTAGTCATCAGAATTCAGTGAACTGGCTGGTGATCTAGAAATTCTTCTTGCAGAAGAATGCCCTCCAATATCTTACCTTGATGAGTGAGGTAGGATTGTCAGGGTATACCAAGGCATTCCTTCTTGGCAAGCTCTCTGCACCAACACTCCCGCCCTGACTCTCACGTGCATAAAAATATGTGCACATTTTGTCAAGGGTCAAGAGAGTTTATTTGTCATAAGTACCGACAACGGAACAATGAAATTCTTACTTGCCATTCCTAAGATAATTATTTCTAAATTCTGTTTTGAATAATTTTAGTTTATAATATTTATGATACATCAATTATAATATAAACTTGTGTCTAGTGTCCAGTTTTTATAAAGTGCTTTGTCACATTAAGTGTTTAAGATGTTAATTAAACATAATGTGTTGCACTTGGTTTGTTCTCTGTGAGGATGTATTAACATGATGGGCACGCGCAATGATTATGTTGGTGCTCTTAAAAGACGATGCTTTTGTTTTGTTGCTGATTTTAAAATGTGGATTATAATCGTTTCAATGGCACAATGTGATTGTCATGGCTCCATGATACACTGTTGTGTAGGTATGTGAGGGGTAGAGTGAACCAACTCACATGAAAGTGAAATCTTCAGGCATCTTATGCTGGTGATGGATGTTACTGAATTTTGGGGAAAATAGAGAAACGAGAAACTGCAAATGCCGGTTTACGAAAAAAAAAGACACTAAGTGCAGGAGTAACTCAGCGGGTCAGGGTGCATTTCTGAAAAACATGGATAGGAAGGGTCCCGACCCAAAACGTCACCTATCCATGTTCTTCAGGAATGTGGCCTGACCTGCTGAGTTAATCCAGCACGATGTGTCTTTTTTTTAGGACAAACAGAACTCATTTGAAAAACACAGTTTCTGAAATGAAAGAAGATTATAATCTTTGAAAAATGCATCCATCAGGATCGGGGAACCTTGGGAATGTGTGTGAAAGACCATGCACATGCCCTAGAAGTCACCACATGGCACAATAGAAACTGAAGATTAATAAGAACTGACTCAAACAGATTGGTATGAAATAGCATGAACAATGTTACTTAAAAGCTGTTGAAAACCCATCATGTCTTCATCTGTGCCACCGTCACTGATTCCTACTGGCAAATTGGTCAACATTAGCGAGTTATGTTATTATTGCAAAGATATATAGCCACACTGTGAAATAATGTGGTAAAGATATGGAGCCACACTGTGAAATCCTGTTGGTATCCACTTTTCTATCCTCCATTAAATTGCTCTTTGACAAGGTTAATCTATTGTTAATTCAAATGTTATCCTTGTTCCCTGACTTTTAAATTAAGAATCTTAGTGTCTGTGCCACATAAATAATTTGTGCAACCGAGATAAATGAAATCCGAATCAATTCAACTTTTAATCTCCAAACTTTATTAGACTGTGCTTTTGTCTCCAATTGATGGCATCTTTATATAGGGATTGATTTTGTTTCAAGGCAGCATTGGGTCACTAGGTTTCTGAGCTTGAAATAGATCTGTTGCAGATTAATGGCTTTAAATGATATTAAGGTCTGGAGACAATTTCATTGTCTTACTTTTGTTTCTTTTCTCCCAGTGCACATTTATTTTAAATAATCCTATTTAAAATATCCTGAGGAATTACAGCTAAATAACGGAAGTGAGGATTTTAATAAAGTCAGTCAGATTGTCAATGCTTCAAAATCTTTGGAGTTATACATTCTTCTTTCCCTGCTTTACGCAGGACAAGGGAAAAAATATTTCCATAGTGATTCTGTAATCGCCATTCTTTGCAATAAACTATACAAAGGAAGAATTTATTTCTCTTTATCTTAATTTCTCAGGTATCTTTCAAGAGTAAGATGCTATTCTTAAAATCACTATTCTTCATCAAGCTGCTGAAAACTTTACATAAGTGACGCTCGATAAAAAAGCAATGGGACTTCTGTCGGGATTTTGGGAGTTTTCAATTTCTTCTCTTGAACCCCAAACCCCAGATTCAGGCAATGATCATGCAAGGTTTTAGTCAGGAAGAAAAGGTGTAGTTAATGTAGATCCTCGGGTCAATGTCATAGTGCAGTTGTGATTAGTTTCTCAATGGTTAAAAAAGAATTCTCCAGATGGTAGCATTAGAGCATTAAATTTAGTTTAGTTTCTGTAATTTAGTTTAAAGTTCAAGTACAGAAACAGGCCCTTCAGCCCACCGAGTCTTCACCAGCCATTAATCACCCATACTTACTAGTTCTATGTTATCCCACTTTCGCAACCATTCCCTACACATTAGGGACAATTTGACAATCAACCTGCAAACTCACATGTCCTTTGGATGTTGGAGGTAAGTGGAGCACTCGGAGGAAGGGTTTCGGCCCTGAAAAGTTGCCTATTTCCTTCGCTCCATAGATGCTGCTGCACCCGCTGAATTTCTCCAGCATTTTTGTCTACCTTCGATTTTCCAGCATCTGCAGTTCCTTCTTAAACACCCGGAGGAAACCATGTGTTTACAGGGAGAACGTGCCAATTCCACACAGACTGCACCTAAAGTCAGGATGGAACCCGGGTCTCTGACGAATGAACTAATGGCAAACTAATTTGATTTCTACTTGCCCACAACAACTGCATGAATCTAATGCCTATGGTTCAGTCATGATAACCAATAACTAGTGCAATAGCGCATATAAAAAACATATGGGAAGTTGACAATACCACCAAAATTACCTGTGCAGACCTGTACAATTAACATTACCTGTGCAGGCTTGGTAAATTTATAACAAGGGATTCAGTAGGGGATTTTTTTGTAATAAATTGGAAGGTGGCGCATTTGCAAGGCTTCCCTGATGCTATTAAAGTTCATTTGCTATTGCTAGTAAGAAGCCACTGTGGGCAGATTACAATGTTTGAAAAGTAGGTAGCACAATGGGAGGTGTTGTTGCTTAAAAACTAGAGAGTCAGGAGTTTTATATTGTCATATGTTCTGAAACGGAATAATGACATTCTTAGTTGGAGCAGCACAACAGGTATGTGAACATGATACCTTATAACACCCATAACAAAAAAAAACATATATATATATATATAATATTTATGTGCGTGTGTACACATGTGTATAAACAAATAAACAAACAATAATAGTGCAAAAACAAAAATAATGCCCCCAGGTCTATGTAGTTCAGAGCGTATTTGGAGTTTGGAGTATTTAATAGCCTGATGATTGTAAGGAGGAAGCTGCTCCTGAACTTACAGCTTTCAAGTACAGTTGTGAACACGAACTATTGTTTAGTCAATAGGTATTTTGAAATTAAGTATGGAATATTCCTCAGAAGATGTAATTTGAGGGAGAAATTTGCTAGGTTACACCCATTTGTTAAAACAATATCCATCTTCACACTTCACACTCTCTTCGCACTCTGGCCTTATTTTAGCTTCAGTATCAGAAATTGCTCCAATAAATCACATCACAGACAAAAGACATTCAACCTAAATGGTCTCTGTTGGCTTTTATGCACCATACAAAGTTTCTTCTTTCCGATCTCATTTTATCCACTCAGCATATCCTTCTCCATGATGATTACCTAGTATTACAGCTATAGATGTATTAATTTTTTTAAACGATTATCTATGCATTGTATTTCTAGGCCTGTAGAAATAAGCAACTGCAGATGCTGGTTTACACGAAAGCACACAAAATGCAGGAGTAACTCAACGGGTCAGGCAGCATCGCTGGAGAACATAGATAGGTGTCATATCAGGTTGGAAGTAGGGTGCCGGCCTGAAACATCATAAGGTCATAAGGAATAGGAGTAGGATTAGGCCATTCGGCCCATCAAGTCTACTCTGCCATTCAACCATGGCTGATCTATCTCTCCCTCCTTACCCTATTATCCTGCCTTCTCCCCATAACCTCTGACACCTGTACTAATCAAGAATCTATCCATCTCTGCCTTAAAAATATCCACTGTCTTGGCCTTTACAGCCTTCTGTGGCAAAGATCTCAAAGACTCACCACCCAGACTATAGAAATGTCTCCGCATCTCCTTCCTAAAAGAATGTCCTTTAATTCTGAGGCTATGACCGCTAGTTCTAGACTCTGCCACTAATGGAAACATCACCTATCTATGTTGTCCAAATGTGCTGCCTGACCTGCTGAGTTACTCTTTGCATGCATTTATTGGCCTGTTATGCTGCTGCTGGTAAGAATTTCATTGTTCTGTTGCTGGTAAAAATGACAATTAAACATTGTTGACTCTTAACTCCATGGGTCCTGAAAACAATACCATGAATTGATGTCAGTGGTGGGCAAATTAATAGAAAGGATACTTAGAGATAATATATATAAGCATCTGGATAAACAGGGTCTGATCAGGAACAGTCAACATGGATTTGTGCCTGGAAGGACATGTTTGACAAATCTTCTTGAATTTTTTGAAGCGGTTACTTGGGAAATTGATGAGGGTAAAGCAGTGGATGTTGTCTATATGGATTTCAGTAAGGCCTTTGACAAGGTTCCCCATGGAAGGTTGGTTAAGAAGGTTCAATCTTTGGGTGTTAATGGTGGAGTAGCAAGATGGATTCAACAGTGGCTGAATGGGAGATGTCAGAGAGTAATGGTGGATGGCTGTTTGTCAGGTTGGAAGCCGGTGACCAGTGGGGTGCCTCAGGGATCTGTGTTGGGTCCACTGTTGTTTGTCATGTACATCAATGATCTGGATGGTGGGGTGGAAAATTGGATAAGTAAGTATGCAGATGATACTAAGATAGGTGGTGTTGTGGATAATGAAGTAGATTTTCAAAGTCTACAGAGAGATTTGGGCCATTTGGAAAAGTGGGCTGAAAGATGGCAGATGGAGTTTAATGCTGTTAAGTATGAAGTGCTACATCTTGGCAGGACAAATCAAAATAGGACGTACATGGTAAATGGTAGGGAATTGAGGAATGCTGTCGAGCAGAGGGATCTAGGAATAACTGTGCATAGTTCCCTGAAAGTGGAATCGCGTGTAGATAGGGTGGTAAAGAAAGCCTTTGGTGTGCTGGCCTTTATAAATCAGAGCATTGAATATAGGAGTAGGGAAGTAATGTTAAAATTGTACAAGGCATTGGTAAGACCAATTCTGGAGTATGGTGTACAAATTTGGTCACCTAGTTATAGGAAGGATGTCAACAAAATAGAGAGAGTACAGAGGAGATTTACTAGAATGTTGCCAGGGTTCCAGCAACTATGTTACAGAGAAAGGTTGAACAAGTTAAGTCTTTATTCTTTGGAGCGCAGAAGGTTAAGGGGGGACTTGATTGAGGTCTTTAAAATGATGAAAGGGATAGACAGAGTTAACGTGGATACGTTTTTCCCATTGAGGGTAGGGAAGATTCAAACAAGAGGGCATGACATGAGAATTAAGGGACAAAAGTTTCGGGGTAACGTGAAGGGGAACTTCTTTACTCAGAGGGTGGTGGCTGTGTGGAATGAGCTTCCAGCAGAAGTGGTGGAGGCAGGATCGATTTTAACATTTAAGAGTAAAGTGGATAGGTATATGGACGTGAAGGGAATGGAGGGGTATGGTCTGAGTGCAGGTAGATGGGACTAGGGGATAACAAATGGTCGGCATGGACTGGAAGGGCCGAGAGGGCCTGTTTCCGTGCTGTAATTGTTATATGGTTATATGGTTATATGAATAGGCACCATTTAAAATGGACAACAGTCATCTAAATGGAGAGTTTGGATCAGCAGCTTCAGATATAAAATTAGTGATTTATTTCTGTAATTACTAATATATAATTATTGCAGCAAGGCACAAGACAGTTTTGAACAAAACATGGGGCAGTTGTGTATTTCACAATAGTGCAAATATGCAAAATTTGTGTATGTAATCTCCCATTCAGATGAATAAACCATTTAAGTGAAGTGGACCATCAATCACGTACTGGATACCATAACTATGACTTCAAAGCATGTGAATTTTTAAATAACTGTCTAGTGTGTTGAGGAAGTAAACATCTAGGTAAATGCTATATGGCATTTATTAATTATGTGATGTACTGTAATTGATTTTACCTTGAGGTATGAGGCTTGCTTTATATGTCTTAGACAATTTTATTGGTGAACTGCTGGAACTAAATGGATTTTGTTGTGAATTATCATTATTAATTGCAATTTTACAAAGAGACATTTCTGCAAGATTTACTCTATTTCAAAATATACGTATTTTCATTTTTTTAAATGTCCAATTTATAAGCTTATTCATTCTATTAAGTAGATAAGTTAATTAATAAGCAGCACAGCCCCAGAGACCTGGGTTTGATCCTGACCTCGGGCACTGTCTGTGTGGAGTTTGCATGCTCTCCCGTCTCCCGACCCGAAACGTCAGCTATCTCATGTTTTCTAGAGATGCTGCCTGACCTGCTGAGTTACTCCAGCACTGTGTCAAATTTGTAGGGTACTATTAGGTAAATTTGGTCCTGTCCGTGTAAGGGGTGGATACAAAAGTGGGATGACATAATGGGAGCAGGATGATTACTGGTTAACTAATTTATACTATGTATGTAATAGAAAGACCATAACTAATATTATTTTCTCAACTGAGGATGATTGAACACATTTTATTTCTGCTTTAATCTTTACAGACACACACATACATGCTTCCTGAAAAAAATGATCTGTCTGCACTCTCCCCGTCCACCATTTGCAACACATTTAACACAGGGGCAGCACAGTGGCACAGCAGTAGAGTTGCTGCCTTTCAGCGCCAGAAATATGGGTTTGATCCTGACCATGGGTGCTGTCTGTACAGAGTTTGTACGTTCTCCCAATGACCGCATGGGTTTTCTCCGGGTGCTCCGGTTTCCTCTCACACTCCAAAGACAAACGGATTTGAAGGTTAATTGGCTTCAGTAGAAAATTGTAAATTGTCCCTAGTGCATGGGATAATACTAGTGTATGGATTACATAATGTGAACCGGATGATCGCTGGTCGGTATGAACTCGGTGGGTCGAAGCAACTTTTTCCCCGCTGTATCTCTAAAGTCTAAAGTCTAAATCCAGATGAGTGGTGAGCTTGGTAGTCATGTTGAGGATTGCATGCTATGTTAGCTTAAATGTAACATTGCTGATTGTCCAAGTATCATGGCATTTTAAATTTCCATTGGCTTCTCCACAGTGCAAAGGAAACCCAGACCTGATTCTTTAAAGTGCTCGCATGCACTTTCTCCGAAGTTATAATCTCCCAAGACTCAGAAAACTGGAGTAACTCAGCGGGTCAGGCAGCATCTTTGGAGAGAAGGAATGGGTGATGTTTTGGGTCGAGACCTTTCTTCAGACTTTTATGCAGTAGTTTCTTAAACTGGGAGAAAATGCTGATCACTAGCACTTGTTTGGTAGGAACTGGAAGGTCTTGCCCAAGAGCAGATTTGTAGAACCACATTTTTGTAGGTCTCCTGGCAATTTACTTTAAAAAGTCAGCAGGGAACTGCACACTCCATTAATATAGAATGCCTGAAGTTACAGCATTGCAGAATAAACTTGCCATTCCCAATGACCGTTTTAAAATTCTGCATTCACTGTTCTTGTCAAAGTGAAGGCTGAAGAATGAAATACCATCAACATGAAGCCTCCTCAGGTCACAGTCATACAGCATGGAAAATGGCCCTTTGGCCCTACTCATGCATGCCGACCAAGATGCCCCATTTAAGCTATTCCCATTTACCCGCAGTTGCCCCGCATCTCTCTAAACCTTTCCTATCCATATGCCTGTCCACATGTATTTTACTTCGGAGTCACGTGAGTGACTACGTGAAGAAGAGCCCGCCTCACGCTGGTAACGGCATGACGTCGACGCTGACGGCAGAAGGTGGAGCTGCAGTAAGGAGCAGCTCCTCGCAGCGGTCGGAACGGGCCCGCAGGTAAGAACAGTAAAGTTGGGATTTCTTAGCGGGCGCTGGGTAGGTCCAGCAGTATAGGAAATATATTAAATCAGGTCAGAGTCATATTAGTGCTGGATAAGCACAAATGATGAAGTAAACTTATATTCGCGGGTTAAATGCTTCCTGGGGTGAAAAATAAATATACGGGAAAGCTAGTGCGGAGCCGGTTCCGATACCGGTGGCCGCAGATATACCCGTTAGCGAATTAGTTTACAAAATGATAACCACGGAGAGAAATGCTCCCGAATATGAAAAAATGGAAAATAAAATAAAATAAAAAATCTGAGAGGCCCGTGGTTCTGATGACTCTGACATTGAAAAGTCCTCCACATAAGTAAACTATGTGGAACTGATTATGGAGCATATGGAGAAAGTTCTCCAAATAATTATGAGACTAGGGTCAAAGTACCCTGAAGGTTCCTAAGATTAGCCCTGAGGGGTTTAATTATTCTGAATATGGCCATGGGCCTAATTGGAAGTTGGAACTCCGGACCCAGGATTTGGGCCGGAAGAAGTCTCATGGGATGAAATCCCAATTGATTTAGGGCTGCAGAAGGCAGACCCTGTTGATGGTGATTTGCATTTTGAAAGCACACCACAAAATAAAAATAAAATGAAAAAAAAAAAAAAAAATATGAAAAGAGGCCAAAAATGCCTGGAATAGCAAAAGGTTTTGCTATATATGAAGGAAGTGGTGAGGCTATGGAAGAAATCCTAGCTGCCAACATATATATATATGGTATCTCACCAACTTCATGATTCTGTGATGATTGAAATATTAAAATTGCACAGCACAGGAAATTGTGCCTCATTGGAAGAGCCTACGGTTTATCCGTTAATATGGGCATCCATGACTCCAAATATGAGAGCGTCAAATAGTGAGGTTTTAAAATCCTCACAAATTATTCTGCTGCTATTATGGCTTTTGGGCAGATGAAAGGAAAACATAAAATAAAGACGCTATTGTGCAATTCTTTCTATGAAATTTTATACAATATAAATGGCTATTTGGCCCATTTTTTCACCCAAGGTTGCATACCTGTGTCGAGCAAGTGGTGTTTAAGCTCTTGGTTATCTGTTTGGAGTAATCTGCCTAACTTATTGAAATTGGATGAAAAGCTAAATTTTTTAGCTGCATGAAACCTTCGTCTTTGGACGAAAAGGTATTTTCGCCCAGAAGGGGATTTGATATTGGAAATAGAGGCAGAAATATGTCAAGGAAGTTTTATTGTATTGCACAACCAAATACTTACCCGAATTCAGGGGATAAGGAGACCACCACGCTCATATGCAGAGGAATTAAAGACTTGTTCTCTGCTTAAAGAAACTGCGGATTAATCTCCAGTTAGAGGGAGATTACAAAAAGTTTATTAAGACTGGCTTACTATTATTTTTGATCAGTATATTACGAGCAGTTTCATTAACTACTATTATTTTTAAAAAAAGAGGTTAATCCTCCTGTACAGAATAAACCTGCTTATGTTTTCGTGTTTTCTGCAATTGAAAAAGCAGAGATTTATGTTCACATTGCCTAATTATCTGGAAAAGAGGTAATGGAAAAGATTTTGAACACGAGCATAAATTTGTCTTTAATGTTAGAAGGCATTACAGATGATGGTTGCAGAAGTATTCTGGACCTTACAGGTCTAAATAAGTTTGTAGAATACAAACATGTTCAAATGGAGTCATGGAATACTGCAAAATATTTAATTCAGCAGGTTGTTATATGGCTAAGATTGATGAAAAGACGCCTATTATTCTGTACTTATGCATCAGGTTTCGATGGTACTTAAATTTTAATTGGTTGTGACAATTATGGCAGTTAAGCTTTGCCAAATGGACTGAGTTCAGCTTTTTACTCTTTACGAAACTGTTGAAACCAGTTTAGCCCAATTAGTGCACATCATTATGGCTTATCTCAATGACATTCTGGTCATTAGTGATTATCAGGAGTCAGCTGAGGACTCAGTTTCAGTTACTAAAGCTTTGTGGTAAGCTAAGGTTCTTAATTCATCTAATTAAGCCCCAGCTGCAGCCAGCACAAACAATTTACTTTTGGGGTTTGTAATTAACTCAGTGACTATGTTAATACCTTTACCAATAGATAAAGTCGATGATATTTTGGTAACTTGTCATTATCTCATTCAAAACCTTATCCTTCCATCCGAGAAATGGTGACAACCATTGGTGAACTGCTAGCAGCATTTCCTGCAGTAGAATTTGGTTCATTACATTTATTGATATCTTCGAAGGTACAAGATACAAGCTCTCAAAGAGAAGGCAGGCCATTTGACAGGCCTATGTAATTAACAAAAGAAGCTGTATTGGAATTTACAATGGTGGGTTAAAAAAGGAAAATGTCCCACAAGCTGCTAATAAATATTATGATTAAACAGCCTGAAATGGTTTTACATACAGATGCTAGTGCTCTCGGATGGGGGGGCCACAGATTTATCCTCCAGTTGTGGAGGTAGATGGAAAACTGAAGAACAAGTGTTTCTCCAAGAATATGGTATTAACTATTTGGAGTTATTGGGGGCCTTTTATGGGCTTAAAGCATATTGTTGTGCTAAACAAGGTCTGCATGTGTTAATACAATTACACAATAAAACAGCTGTGGTTTACATTAATCACATGGGAGAGTTGGATCAGTATCATGTGATTGTCTGGTCAATGAGATATGGCAATGGTGTATTGGTCGGCAGATATGGATTGCAGTAAGCTATACTCCAGGTAAAGACAATGTGGTAGCAGATGAAAGGTCCAGGATTTTTAAAGATAATACGGAATGGATGTTTAAGCCAGCAATATTTAAGAATATTGTTCGACGATTTGGGTTGCCAGAAATTGATTTGTTTTGCATCCAGGCTTAATCATCACTTGCCTCATTATGTGTCTTGGGAAACACGATCCGGACGCAGTTGCAGTAGATGCATTTTTATTACACTGGGGAAAAATGTTCTTTTATGCTTTTCCACCATTTGCTCTGATCCAGAGATGCTTGAAGAAAATAGAGCAAGATTCAGCTTCCGGATTGTTGGTAGTGCCAAATTGGCCAACTCAACCTTGGTTCCCAGTTATACTGAATATGATTAAAGAACCGTATATGCAGATTCTTAACTGTAGTGATATCTTGACTAATCCAGTAACAAATGAAGATTACCCATTATATGCATATATGAATTTGTTAATCTGCAGGTTTGACCAGACCACTACAGGAACTGGGATTGTCGGACCAAACTTGACAGTTATTGGCGCATCATGGCGAGATAGCACACAGAAACAATATATGACACATATTAAGAAATGGGAAGAATTTTTGCACACAGTCAAAATATTTCTGATGATTATGTGAATGTTACTCATGTTTTGGAATTCCTTGCCAATTTGCGCTTTGGCCAACATTTAAGTTACAGTGCCATTAAACACTGCACGTAGTGCTTTGTCGTCCTATTTAGGACTTATGACTGGTGAGAAATCAATTGGGTCGCATCCATTAATATCACGATTCATGAAAGGAATTTTTCACATGAATCCGCCAAAACCTAGATATACAGAGATTTGGGATGTGAGCATAGTACTTGCTCTACTTAGAGAATGGACGCCAATTGAAGGGTTGTCATTGGATAGGTTAACATTGAAATTGGTCATGTTAATGTCACTGGTCTCAGCCCAAAGAGTGCAAACTTTACAAATGTTGCGTTTAGACTGTATGCATGTGACTACAGATAACGTTGTATTCTATGTTTACGATCTGATCAAACAAAGTAGACCAGGGAGATCTGGAACAAAGGTAACCTTTCAAGCTTTTCATATTGAGCCTGCTTTGTGTGTGGTTAGACATTTGAACCAATGTATTAAAGTGACGGACACTTTTCGAGGAAACGAAAAGACATTGCTGCTTACGCACAAAAAGCCACACACAAAAGCTTCAGTTCAAACTATCTCAAAATGGTTGAAACAGGTGTTGGTTTTAGCGGGAGTAGACACTGATGTCTTCAAATCTCACTCCACCAGGGCGGCAGCTACGTCCGCGGCGAAGGGGCGGGACGTACCTCTCGAGCATATTTTTAAAAATCGCAGGGTGGAGTAAAGAAGAAACTTTTTCAAAGTTCTACAACAAACCTGTTCACACTATGACAAGCTTTGGACACGCGGTGTTGGGAGCACTATAATCACCTGCTTTGTTTGCTATTAATTGCTATAATCAGTTGTGTAGTCACTGATATCTTTTGTCACTTGTAATCATTTTTTCCCTCAAATATAAGGAGGGTATTATAATGGTTTTTCAGCCATTAAAAAACTTAATTGTGAAAAGATCTAACATTTGTGTGCTTTCTCATGTATGTGTTTACTTAGCCGGACTGTCGTACGGATTAATTCTACGACATAAAAAACACAGAAAGCTTTAAAACTCTTCACGTAGTCACTCACGTGACTCCGAAGTAAAATAGTAAGATTAAACGAGAACTCACCTGTTCGAAGTTTGATCGTTATTTTACGAGGAGTTACGATGAGGGATTACGTGCCCTCCACTCCCACCCTCGTAAAATAAATGATCAAATGGTGGTTCTAAGTTTTTTTATGAGCCTTACTATGTTACTCCGGCTTTGGTGTTCTGTGTTTTTCATGCCGTTGCTTTGAAGTATGCCGTTACCACGTGAGGCGGGCTCTTCTTCACGTAATCCCTCATCGTAACTCCTCGTAAAATAACGATCAAACTTCGAACAGGTGAGTTCATCGTTTAATCTTACTATTTTAAGGTCAAGGACATCTTGGTGGATGGATGATAAATCTATCTATGACCCAACAAGGTGTCTCCTAACATCAAAGGAACAGCATGCTGGCTGTCTTTTTTTTCCTCCATGTGTAGAAAGGAACTGCAGATGCTGGTTTACACCAAAGATAAACACAAAATGCTGGAGTAACTCAACAGGCCAGGCAGCATCTCTGGAGAAAAGGAATGGGTGATGTTTTGGGTCGAGGCCATATAACCATATAACAATTACAGCACGGAAACAGGCCCTCTCGGCCCTTCCAGTCCGTGCCGACCTTTGGGTCAAGAAGGAAAAGGTAATGTTTCCGGTCTGAAGAAGGGACTCGACCTGAAATGTCACCTGTTCCTTCTCTCCAGAGATTCTGCCTGACCTGCTGAGTTACATTTTGCATCTATCTTTTGTTTTATTCTCCCTATTCCCTCTACTAGGCATTCTGCCATCTCAGAGAGGTTATCTCCAAATAATGGTGGGTCATATATTCTCGTCCCTTGACGGCCGACTTCCATTTTGTGCAGTCTCCATCATTTTGGTTCATTGCCGACAGCAGGCAGCAATGAATATGAGGTGGATGTGAAAGCTTTTATATACAAAGTCAACACGTATCTCTTACAATCTATGCCATACAGTAGCCCACTAACTGTTGCACAGATGAAGGTGGATTCCTTGCACCATCTGAGTAAGGTCAGATATCCCTCTTCACAGCTGCTGGTTTGAATTGACATTGTTTTTTGTTGTTGCAGAGACTGAAAGAACTGAAGCAGAGGGAGTTTGCCCGGAATGTTGCTTCCAAGTCAAGAAAAGATGAAAAGAAACAGGAAAAAGCGCTCAAACGTTTACACGAGCTGGCAGAGCTCAGGAAGCAAGTACGCTGGTGAGTGAGAAGAAATGTAATTCTCACTTGTGAAGGAACAAGCACAGGTATAAATGAAAGAGCTTTATTACAGCTTTAGAGTATAGAACAGTACAGCACAGGAACGGACCCTTTGTCCAACAATGTTTGTGCCAAACATGATACCAAGTGAAACAGATCTCATCTGCCTGTACATGATCCATGTCCCTCTATTCCATGCACTTTATGTGCCTATCTAAAAGCTTCTAACAAACACCACTATTGTATCTGCCTCCACCACCACCTCTGGCAATGTGTTCCAGGCCCCCACCACTCTCTGCGTAAAAAAACTTGTCCCGCACATCTCCATTAAACTTTGCCCTTCTCACCTTACAACTTTGCCCTCTAGTGTTAGACATTTCCACCCTGGGAATAGGGTGTCTACCCTATCTATGCCTCTCACAATGTTATATACTTCTATCGTCTCCCCTCTGCCATTCCAGAGAAAAGTTGAGTTCCTACCCTGTAGCCATCCCTAATAATTAAAATTGCTCACTGAGATCACTGTATTGCATTTTCACGCTGTGCATTTGAACCATCAAAATACTCACTCATTTCATGTGGGACGTCAAGGCAGCAGACAAAAAAAATGTTGATGCTGGCAATATGAGCTGGTTCTGAAAGGTAGAATGAGTTTCGTGTTGGTTTGATAATTAGATGCATTATAGGCTTGTCATGAAGGTGGTCCTGCACCACCTTTAATCTGGACAAAATTATGACAGCGCACTTAAATTTCCCAGGGCAGCCACAAAGACGATAGAAATGGGCAGATAGTTGAAAGGTAAAGTTAAATATGCAAGGCATTCCATTTTGGAGGGAAAATGAGAAGGGACATTATAATGAAGGGACATGATTTTAAGAAGGATCTTGGAGGGTATGTGTATAATTCGGGTTGAAGGTGCGCAACAGGTTGAGGTAGTGGTAAACCAGGTATTTGGGATCTTGCCTTTATAAAACTAAGCTGCCCATCTCCATTAATCCCACTCACCCTCAGCAGATCCTTATCCTTCTAAAAGTAAACGCCGCTGATTTGGCATTAGATGCTCAATACTACAGTTCTTTTTCTCCCTTAACATTATGATCATAAGATCAGAAGATCATCAGAGATAAAAGCAGAATGAGGCCTTGGCTCATCAAGTCTATTCCACCATTCAATCATGGCTGATCTACTGTATCTTTTCCTCCTGAACCCCATTCTCCTACCTTCTCCCCATAACCTCTGACACCCTTACTAATCAGGAATCTATCTATCTCTGCCTTAAATATATCCACTGACTTTGCCTCCACAGCCTTCTGTGGCAAGGAATTCCACCGATTCACCACCCTCTGACTAAAGAAAGTGAATCTAAATGCATTTTTAGAAACAGACAGGAATCCCTTCCTTTTCACCCATTCCATTGCCATCAAAGTTGTTTGAAGGGTTGGTTGTTCAGTTTAGTTTAGTTTAGTGTCACGTGTACCGAAGTACAGTGTAAAACTTTTGTTGCGTGCTAACCAGTCAGCGGAAAGACAATACATGATTACAATCGAGCCTCCCTGGTTATTAATGGGCAAAGTGCTGGAGTAACTCAGCAGGTCAAGCAGCATCTGTGAAGGAAATGGATAGGTGACTTTCCAGTTCGGCACCTTTCTTCAGTCTGGATATGTGAACCGAGCTATGCTGCCTGCCCACTGAGTTATTCCAACACATGGTGCTCAAGATTCCAACACCTACAGTTCCTAGTGTCTCCATTGTACTGTTCTATGTTCTAAAACACCATAGAGGAGATTCTACCACCTCCAATTCAAGCTGGAGTGAAAACATACACAAAATGGCTGGCATAGTGACACGGTTGGTTGAGCTGGTGCTTACAGTGCCAGAAACCTGGGTGCAATCCTGACCTCAGGTGCTGTCTGTGTGGAGTTTGCACGTTCTCCCTGTGACCACGTGGGTTTCCTCCACATGCTCCGGTTTCCTCCCAGATCCTAATGACGAGCGGTTTTGTAGGTTAATTGGCCTCTGTAAAAAATATATAGACAGTAGGATAACATAGAAGTAATGTTGACAGCAGGTGGATAGTTGGTGTGGGCTTGGTGAGCCAAAGGACCTGTTTCCAGGCTGCATCGCGAAAATAAACATATGGTGTCTTGTGGTCCTGACCAGTGGGCATGATGCCTTCATTCTGCAGCATTTGCGATGCCATCTCTATTTCAACTGCCACAACAAGCCCAAGACTACCCCTTGGTGAGGTACTCTTGCTGGTGGTGTGGATGGTTCTACGATGGGTGGGCAAACAGCATGCAACAAATGGAGTGCAGATACATGAAACACTGAAGCATGGCCATGCTCAAGGAACGATTCCACTGCAATGCTTGGATCGCAGGAGTTCACCCACCCCACCAGACATGGCAATGTGGGTCTAAGGTACCATGGTTGGGGATGCACAATCTCCTTATCACACTAACTTGGTCCTTGCCATCAGCTATAAGGTGAGCATCCGAGTGTTGAATAAGGAGTGTTTGTACAACCTGCTGCTAGCGTGGGATCAGAAGTGTGTGGGATGAAGGGGAGAGAGAAGGGGTTTAGGTTTAGGTTTATTATTGTGATGTGTATTGAGGTTCAATGAAAGGCTTTGTTTTGCATGCTATCTGAACTGATAAAACACTACATAAATATAATCAAGTTAAACTCAAGTGCAATAGATAGAGGAAGAGCAAGGGAAGCACAATAGCACAACTGGTTGAGCTGTTACCTCACAGCACCAGAGACCCAGGTTTGATCCTGACCTCGGGTGTTGTATGTGTGGAGTTTGCATGTTCACCCTGTGACCGCATGGGTTCCCTCCGTGTGCTCCACATTCCTCCCAAATTCTAAAGACGTGTGGGTCCGTAGGTTAATTGGCCTTTGTAAATTGTACCTAGTATGCAGGGAGTGGATGGTCAAGTGGGCTAACATAGAACTAAAGGGAACGGGTGATCAAAAGTCAGTGTGGACGCAGTGGGTTGAAGGTCCTATTTCCATGATGTTGCCAAACTAAATACTGAGTGCAGAATATAGTTTTCAACATGGTAACACATCAGTTCCATAGACAAAGTCCAATACCCGCGAAGGGATTGTGACAAATCAAATAGTGCCCTAGCTTATGAAAGGACCGTTCAGAAACCTTCAGGAACAGCGGGAATGAAGCTGTTCTTGAGTCTGGTGGTGCATGTTTTCAAGCGTTTTCAAGCTCCTGTACTTTCCCGGATGTGAGCAAGGGTGTTGAGTTTGAGTAGAAATATCTGCATTCTCTCCTCAACACAGTCTCAGTTACAGTCAAGCCAATAATGACAAGCCCTTCATGGGACAGGGCAAGACAGAGATTCTATACCCACTGCTTCCAGTGATTGTGAGCCAACTTGTCCTGTAGAAGTGGTGGAATTGTGTGGAAGCAGAACTACTGTCCACCTTTCTGTGCCAGGGTACCTCAAGACAGCTTTGGATAGCAGAATCGACACTGTTCTCTTCAACATCCCACAGATCAGCTGCATTTCTAAGATGCTGACCAGCACAACGTCAGTGACAGTAAAGCAGCTCTTTAAAAGTTCTGGCAGAATTTAAGTTGCCCAGGCAAGATTTCACCGAAATACCAAAGTGTTTTGCCTAACACTTGCACTCAGTTGGCCAAGGCCTACTAGATCTCCCGGTCGCTAACAGTTTGAAATCCCCGTCCCATCCCTATACTGACCTGGCTGTCCTGGGTCTCCTCCATTGCCAGAGTGAGGACACATGCAAACTGAAGGAACAGAACATCATATTCTGCTAGGATAGCTTTCAACTCTATAGTATGAACATTGATTTGTCCAATTTTAGGTAATCTCTAACAACCCCGCTCCCCCTATGCCCCATCTAGACCCTCACCCATTTCTCTCTTCCCCCTCCCCTTCCTCCTACATTCATTCCTCTGGCTTCACAACTTGGAACTCTTCAATCTTGGAACTCTTCAATCTGTGGATATCTTTAAGGTAGAGATAGATGGATTCTTGATTAGTACAGGTGTCTGAGGTTATGGGGAGAAGGCAGGAGAATGGGGTTAGGAGGGAAAGATAGATCAGCCATGATTGAATGGCAGAGTCGACCTGATGGGCCAAATGGCCTAATTCTACTCCTATTCCTTCTGACCTTCTGATATGTCTCTCACACCCTCTGTTTTAATTGTCTGCCTTTGTTTCAACAATTTGCCTATCAACCTCCCCTCCCCACCCCCAACCTGTGTCCACTTATTACCTGCCACAGTATGTCCTGCCTCTCCTATCTTCCAGCTTCCTTTCCCCTCCTCCCTCCAATCAAACGAAGAATTATCCCAACTGGGATAAGTCAGAGATGCAGCTTGTCTCGCTGAGTTACTCCAGCACAATGTGTCTTTTGGTGTAAACCAGCATCTGCAGTTCCTTGATTTTAGATTTTTAATGATAGACAGAAAGAACTGCAGACACAGGCTTACAAGAAAAGACACAAAGTGCTGGATTAACTCAGCAGGTCAGGCAAGGTCTCTGGAGAACATAGGTAGCTGAGGTCTCGAGTATGGACCCTTCTTCAGAACGGATCCATCTACTCCAGAGATGCTGCCTGACTGGTTGAGTTACTCCACCACTTTGTGTCTTTAGTCTTTTTGCAAGATTTTAATGGTGCTTCCCACTCACAATAGAAGGTACCCAGCCAAAGTGACTGATGAATTATCAGCACGGTTAATTGCTGGGGAGCCTGTTGAAATCTTTGTCTTGAGCAGACAGCACAAATATGGCATGCTGTGACGAATTTTAGTGACGAATCAGTGCTGATTAATTATGCCTGTGCCTCCGTTCAGGTTTAGCCAATATAACCTACTGCGTCTTTTAAACAATTTAAAGGGATTGTGTGAGTCGTTATCGTAATCATAATTTGAGAGAGTGAGCAATTTAACTTCCCTGCAAAACAGTTAAACAAATGTTTCATTTAAAAATAGAAGAAAATACAAATTAAAAGCCATTTCCAATGAGCCAGGAAGCAGAGTGGTATTTAAATATTGATGTTTTACGATGTTCTTTGGAAGCACATTTTTTCACCAGTGTACTGTAGGTACAATAGATCTCTGATGATTACTATGTTACCCTAACTAAAACAGCATGGAATCAGGCCCTTCAGCACAACTTGCCTACAACTACCAACATGTCCCATCTACACTCATTCCAATAAATATAGTTTCTAAAACCCCTTCAGTTCATAATATGTAGTAAATGACAAGGTTAGTACGCTCCCTTCTTTGCTACTTCATTTTTGGTTTCATTTCAACTTCCAAATGCAGTCTGCTTTAGAATTAACAAAGCAGGAATTACATCACCTCATATTCTGCTTGGTAGGTTACAACCCAATGATATGATCATTGAATAACCCAATTTTAGGTAACCTGTAACACCCACCCCCCCCACCCCCCCCCCCTCCGTCTCTCCTTTATTCCCCACATTCCATTGTCCCCTCCCCTTACCTCACACACCCTCTTTCTCACACCCCGCCCCCCCCCCCCCCTCCTCCCCATTGTGCCTCAGCTGGGCAGAACAATTTATCTCCTCCCCACCCCCTCCTTGTACCTTGTACCTTCCGAAGAGTCCACCAGGGACTATACTGGAAGTTGGACAATTTTATACTGGACAATTTTTTATTTTTTATAATTTATCAAGCCAATTAATCAAGCCAATTAACCTACAAACCTGTATGTCTTTGGAATGTGGGAGGAAACCGAAGATCTTGGAGAAAACCCATGCGTCACGGGGAGAACGTACAAACTCCGTACAGACAGCGCCCATAGTCGGGGTCGAACCCAGGTCTCCAGCGCTGCATTTTGCTGTAAAGCAGCAACTCTGCCGCTGTGCCACCATGACTGCCCTACATTCGTTCCTCTGGCTACAAATTTATAACTCATCATGCCATCTCCTTCACACATCCTGCTTTTCTCTCTTGCCTTTACCAACCATCTGCCTATCTAAAACCCCCCTTGCCTGTGTTCATCTATTACCTGCCACGCGTTGTCCTGCCTCATGCTTCTTTCAGTTTTCTCTACCCATCCACTGAGTTACTCCAGCACCAGTTGTCCTTCTATGTAAACCAGCAACTGCAAGAATTTCCTACAATAATTACTTTGTGTTTTACTAGCTATGTAACAGTTGGAGTGATTCATTTATCAAAGGATTTGCCATGTGAATTAACTTTAATTAAAAACTAGAGGGCCTA
Organism: Okamejei kenojei; assembly: GCA_035221665.1. NCBI lineage: Eukaryota > Metazoa > Chordata > Chondrichthyes > Rajiformes > Rajidae > Okamejei > Okamejei kenojei. The sequence goes on from CM069137.1 coordinate 80,650,305, forward strand.
CTAATATTTCTCGGAAGATTGCATAATAAGGTAGCATATTTATTTTCGCTATAACTTGTAAAACATGGCACAGATTCTGATTTTTATAAGTTGTGCATAACATTTTTGGACTCAAATCTAGCTGTATAATTTTCATGAGCTAGTAGAATTTTAGAAAGTAATTGTTTTTGGCATAAAGTTTAAGAACAATAACCTAATTTACTATAGATGATGAAGCTATCTCTTGGTCAATTTTGCTATCATTATGGTGCTAAGAATTTGCAGACTATTGATCCGAATGGTTCGTGGATCACACCTGTCAAGGACATCTAAAACTGTAATAGATATATCTTTCCGAATCAATCCAGACATTTGTATCACTCTCGGGACCCAAATTCATGGTCGGGTCTGAACTGGAAACAGAACTGGAAGATCCAATCAGTGTTTGGACTGATTGTCTCTGAACAGCTTTCTCTTGGTTCCCAGTCATTCCATCTAATTGGATCCCCAAAAGGAAACATATTTTTGAAAGAAAAATCATCTAGTTTGGGGAATTAAGAAGGACAAATGTCGTGAAGAATGGCAGAGAGGGTAAATCATGATCTCAAGAGTCAAGAGTGTTTATTGTCACATGTCCCAGATAGAACAATGAAATTCTTACATCCAGTGGCACAACAGAATATGTAAACATAGTACTCAATTTAATAAATGGATACAATAAATTAAAAAATATATATATATACATACATGAACATATATACATACACATGTATACATACACATACAAATAAACATACCAACAGTAATAGTGCAAAAAGACAAAAGCAATGCCCTCAAGTCTATGTAGTTATTTGGTGGTTGTAGTGTTTAATATCCTGATGGCCATAGGGCAAAAGCTGTTCCTGAACCTGGACGTACAGTTTTCAGGCTCCGATGGCAGGAGTGAAATGAATATTTGGCCAGGGTGGTGTGGGTCTCTAATGATGCCGGCTGCCTTTTTGAGGAAGTGACCCCCTTATCGAATGGAGCAGATATTGGGCCTGAATGATCAACTCTTGCTTCCGTTTATATTCTCTGTACCTCTGATCTCAGACAGGGTGAGTTATCACTCCCACTTCACCAGGTGATGTTCATGTATCATGATGCTTGTGATCAGGTGTATCTAAAAATACCACATGCTGGGTTTCTTTGAAATATTGGAGACAGCTCTTATTCATTCATTCATTCATTCATTCATTCATTCACTCATCATTCATTCATTTATTCATTCATTCAGGGACTCCCACATACACTCATCACCTCTTCATCATTATGGGAAGTTGAAGCTTGGGAGAGGATTAGCCAGCACACAACAGAAGCTTAACAGGATAATGACAAGACAATTTATTTTCTCTTGCTTTTCTAGATTGCTGCTGCTACACATTACCAGCACAGCCAATTTGTGGGAGTAGTATCAAAGCTGGATCTTCTAGATGCTGCACCTCAAACTATCAATCCAACATCAGAATGTAATCATCTTACAGTGGTGAAAAATACACCTAGACAGGAAAATGGCTATCAAGAAATCTTTGTTATTTTTATAGTTGTCAAGAGACAAGATAGATCATTCACATGGGATTTTGTATTTCACATAACTTTTATAAGGTATAATCATAAAGATCTTATAATCTTAATATTGGAAAAAGGGCTGAAGTAACTCAATGGATCAGGCAGCAAGCTGACTACTCCAGCACTATGTGTTTTACTGAAGATTCTAGCATTTTCAGTTCTTTGTATCTCTGTCATGAATTGATGCAGGATTCTGTTGAAGGATTAAATTAGGCTGTATTCATAATATGAGGGGATCTTCACTCTATAGATTTACTGTCATCTGGAATAAGAGAAACAACCCCCCATTTCTAATCTAATTTTATTTTTATGTTGCTTGTATCCATGGCATCGGGTCTTCCCCTAACCTCTTAGTGAAATAGATCCACTGGATAGAAATAATCACAATCTTTAATATAACTATTTTATCTATCTATATAATTTTAAAACTGTGTGTGTGTGTTGGCGGTGTGTGTGTGTGTGTGTGTGTGTGTGTGTGTGTGTGTGTGTGTGTGTGTGTGTGTGTGTGTGTGTGTTGGCGGTGTTTATGGGTGTATGTCACATTCCATTTTTTTTCAGATAAGATCTTTGGCCTTTGATTCCATGGTCTGCCAAAACCAGCCGCTCAAACTCCGAGGTTTTTTCCATTTTGCTAGACATTACACTTTTACATTCACTAATGCACTCCTCGTTACATTTAGACATTTTTATGTACACAATTTTAATAAAATCCTTCCCCCCCCCCAAAAGATTAAAAAAAATCAAAAGCTTTCACCCATAGAATGTTGGTGAACATTCCATCGTGTGATGTCACAATGCCATCCCTCACAGGTGTCCAATCCGAATAGATCTCATTTACATATGCCTTTGCACCAGCCCCCCCCCCCCCCCCCCCCCCCCCCAGCCTGTGTCGAAGTATTCCCGTGTGTGGGAATAGAGAAAGAGGATTGGGGGTGATAGGGAATGGGGAATAGATGGACTGCCCTTACTCCTCCCCCTCCCACTCTACCTCCCCACTCTTTCCCCTCTCTCCCCCACTCCTCTCCCCCTTCCACCACACTCTTCCCACTCCATCCCCTACCCCATCTCCCTCCTCCCCTCCAACTGCACTCGCGCCGCGCCTCCCGCAGCTGGGATCTCCCACCCGCTTCAAACCCCCCCCATTCTCAAAATGCTCTGCCGATCAGACTCCGAAGAGTCACAAGCAGGGTCTTTGGTCACAAGCCCATAGCTCCACTTTCATGCCGGCATGCTCTGCAGATCGGGAGCAGAGTTAAGGCGACGGGCGGGCGGGCGGCCTAAAGGCCCGATCCTGGGGAGGTGAAGAGGGGGAGTGGGGGATTGAGGGAGAGGAGAGAGTAGGGAGGGAGAGGGGGGAATGGGGGAGGTGAGAAGGCAGAGTGTGGGGTTAGAGGGAGTGATAGGGAGTGGGGAATAGATGGACTGCCCCACCCTTCACCCCTCCATCCCCCACTCTTCCCCCTCCCTCCCCTACCCCACTCACCCGCTTCCTCAACCCCATCCCTCCCCACCCTCCCTCCCCCCCCACCTCCCCATCCCCCTTCCCCCCTTCCCTTCCCCTCTCTCAGCACCCTCTCACCTTCTCTCTCCCCTCGCATCTCTCACTCCTCCTCACCCATCTCCCTCCTCCCCTCCACCCCCCCTCTCCCCTGTCTCTTGCCCTTCTGTATCTGCCCCTTTTTTCTTTCTCTCTCCCCATTCTCTCTCTGCTCTCACTCTCTACCCCCCTCTCTCTCTCTACCCCCTCACTCTACCCCCCTCTCTCTCTACCCCATCACTCTACCCGTTCTCTCTCCCCCCTCTCTCTCCCCCCTCTCTCTTTCCCCGCTCTCTCTTCCTCTCCTCCCCCTCTCTCTTTCTCTCCCCCCCTCTTTCTCTCTCCCTCCCCCCTCGCTCACTCTCCCTCCCCCCTCGCTCTCTCTCTCACTCACTCTCTCTCTCCCCCCTCTCTCTCTCCCTCCTACTCACTCTCTCTCTCCCCCTCTCTCTCTCTCGCCCCTCTCTCTTCTCTCTCTCCCCCCCTTCCCCCCTACCCCCTCTCTCTCCCCCCTTCCTCTCCCCTGGCCTCCCCTAACCCTCCATTCCCCCCTACCCTCCACACCCTCCCCTCCACCCCTCCCCTACCCCGCTCCCACCACCCCTCCCCCCTCCCTTCCCTCCACCTCTCCCCTCCCTTCCCCCCACCTCTCTCCCCTCCTTTCCCCACACTTTCTCCCCCTCCATTCTCACCCCATCTCCCCTCCTCCTTTCTCAGCCCCCCTGTCCCCTTCTCTCTCCTCCCCCATCTCTCTCTTCCCCTCCCCACCCTCCCTCTCCTCTCCTCCACCACCCCATCCCCCTGTCTCTGCCTCTCTCACTGTCTCTCCCCATTCTCTCTCTGCCCTCACTCTCTACCCCCTCTCTCTCTAGAAACGCCTGGGAGCTATGCGTCAGTGGCTAGGATGGTTATGGGGCAAAAGGATCTAATTAATAATATTAATATAATATCAAGGGGGTAGTTAGTTTGGGGGTAGTTAGTGTGTGTGATGCCGCATGCCATCCCGCACCCCCCCTCTCCCCCCGCAAACACGCGTTGGGGGTACAAACCCAAAGGGTCTGCACTTGGTCTAGTATCTCTTAAAAATACATCGGTTTTGAAATGAAGGGAATTTTTCACACAAATCTGGAAATTGTCTTCTGGCATGCTAGATTTTTTTTTCCAAAACTTCAAACTCGTCCTCTGCAAAGTGTATATAGTATTTCAAATGCAACATAACTAGGGAGTTGCTTTGTTTTTTATCTTGTCATTCTATTTTAGTATTGATGCTGCCTGGCAGTGCGTCATGAACAGTGATGTCAAAGCCCTTTGCTCTTACCTGAACTCAATTCAATAACATATAGAAGTGCGCTTAGTATTGATCCCACATGGAATCAATGCTTTCCATTCATATCTGCACAGTTCTTCAGATGAACTAGTGTAAACACTGTATGTGTATCCATTTGTAAAATATCAAGTTTCTATATCCCTTTCCAATTTGAGGTTTGTTTCTAAATTCATGGCAACCATGTTCCACAGGTAGAGCATTACCACTTTCTTCAACATTCTGACGATAATCCCAGTGACCGGGGTTCGATCCTGACTTTGGGTGCTGTCCGTGTGGAGTTTGCATCTTCTTCTTGTGGCCCCTGTGGATTTTCCTTGGGTGCTCCAGTTTCTTCCCACATCCCAAAGACTTGCATTTTCTACGTTGATTGGGCTTCCCAAATTACCCTAGAGTGCAGGGAGTGCATGCAAAAAGTGGGATAACATAGAACTCCAGTGAACGGGTGATCGATGGTACTCGTGGACTCGATGGGCCGGAAAGCTTGAATCCATATTGTATCATTCAATCAACTCAATCAAAACAGCTCCCACAAGCAATACATTCATCCGTGTATGATAGACACAAAATGCTGGAGTATCTCAGCGGGTCAGGCAGCATCTGTGGAGAGAAGGAATAGGTGACGTTTTGGGTCAAGACCCTTCTTTGGACTCTGCAGATGCAGCATCTGTGGTTCTTTCTTACACATTAATCTATATAACCTGTGTTGAACCTAATACACAGAAGGAATTGTACACTATGTGTTAATTTAAAGTCTTATTACTTTCAGTGTACTCCCTGCAGAAAGAAATGAGTCTGCTTACATATTCTGTTTTGATTTTATGTTCTGCTGTCAGTTGGGTTGAAAGTGATATTATATTTGTATCATTTCACACCATCTTGTTTGTTGTGCTCTAGTGCCCCGGGGAGTGGTCCCATGTTCAAGTCTACTACCGTCGCTGTTAAGAATCCTCCGGGGAAAAATCATCCGTGTACCAACCTGGTCACTGAAGGATCAGACAGTAAACCGACGGACCCTGAATGCGGGATGGCTGGAAGCACGTTGGAGACCGGCAGAGGAAAGAACAAGTTGTCGGCTAGCTGCGCGGCTGACGTGCGGAGGGTGGAACTCTGCAAGCTGGGGAAACAGATCCGTGGACAGAAAGTGGGATTCTCCTTCTCTTTCCCCAAGAAGGTCCCGGTTAAGCTGGAATCATCGGCTGCGGTTTTCTGTGAGAACAGCGAAGAAGGAGCCGGTAAAAAGAACGCAATCCTCAAACACAAGATCAACGGCAAAACTGCCAACATTCAAACAGGCACCGTGGCAGAGACCGCTGTTGATTTAGCGAGCAACAAACACCAGCAACAAAACAATGGCCACAGTGTGGTAGAGACCTTGCTTAAAGAGGTACCGCAAGAATTAGCCATAAAGGGTTTTGACTATGGTGTAGGAGAGACTAACCTTTCATCTTGTGTATCTCAAGTTCAATGCAGGAGTAAGCCAAAGCTTCCCATGTTGGTGTCTGTGACATCAATGAAACAAGATACACTGCAGCAGGAAGATAAAGCCACAGAAAATGCCATAATGGAGAACCTTGGTCCTAATGAAGATGTAGCTGTGAGCAGCCAAGTGATAAATTCACTCTGGGAAAGTGAAGGAAGCACACCATTTGATGAATTAACCCAGAGGGTTCATGTCACTGGTGAGACCCTCAGCAATTTGCCTGAGAATTGTTGTTCTGAGAAAGAGGTGGCAGAGATTACAGGCATGCAAAATAACCCTTGCTTGTGCAGAAGACCAGATGCCCCTTTCTTCCCTGTGATCAGCAAAGATGACTCAACCGTCCTTCAGTGGCCTTCAGAGATGCTACACTTTACCAGCACACAACCTTCCATAACGTTTTGTTGCAACCCCCTCTATTTTGACTTTAGATCATCCAAATCTAAAGGCTGTGCAGAAGAGATTAAGTCCAAAGCAAATGATTTAGAGACATCCCTGAGTTCACAGAAGGAACCAAGAAGACCTTGTGTCAATGCTAAAGGGGATTTTCTCAATAGCTGTTCTGATATGAAACTAAACATCCCTAGGTTGAATGCACAAGATACCATCTGTAGTAATGAGATGTACCATGCTGGTCAAAAAAGTGATCTTGATGTTTGTAACAAACAAGTGGTTGGGTTAAAGCATCACCACAAAGAGACTGAGCAAGAGGCGTACATGAGAGAAAATATATCTTATCGCAAGCCTAAAAAATTAAAAAAGCACAGACGATCTTCCAGGCATTTGAGACATAAGCGAAGGAAGCATAGGACTGCAGAAGGTTTTAAACACTGGAGAGGGGAGGGCAAGCAGATTCACTTGTGTAAAAAGATGAAAAGGAGTAAGATAGCAGGAGAGTGGAGAAGTGGAAATACAAGTGAGGTGGGTGAAGATTCCAGTAGTTCAGGGCCGATTGAATTGTCTGATGAAGAGCATGTCATAGATGGTGATGAATGCAAAGATGGGCACGGAAAGATGAGCACAGAAAACTCAGAAGGAAGCCCTGGCCACTTTGAGGATCAAAGCAATAAAACCTCGGAGAAACTGGATGGATTCTGGAAAAATATTGATTGTGACGCTCCAAAAATAAATACCTTGAAAAATAAATTTATCGATAGAATATGCAATACAAATAATGAAGCAGAAAGAAAAACAGCGTGTAGTGATGCGGAATTTGATGGTTTTCCTATAGATAATGAGACAAAAACTGTTTGCAGACAGCAGAAAACGTGTTCGCTGGCCAGAAATCCTTCAGGAGAATCATCATCTGACACATGTTTGCATAAAAGAAAGCAAAGAAGTGCTGGAAATGGCTACAATTCTTTCTCAGATGTGGAATATTCAGATCAACTCAGCGATGAAAGGCATTCTTGCCAGAGCCATTCGAAGAAGAGGCGCTATGCATCCTTGAATGGTGAGGCAGGTATAATTTATCGCAAGCGCTGTCGATATGGATATTCGTCATCGCCACATAAAGATCACAATCAACGCCTTAACTCGCCAAGTAGGAGATTGAGCCAAGTGGGCAGTTCCAGGGTAGACTTTAACCACAGAAACAGAAAAGAATCTCGCCAAGAAAAGCAACAATGTCAAGATAGGCACAATTTAAAGAGCAACGCCTCAGAAAGAGGAAGCTGTTTAACATCAGATGGGCTGCCGCCAAACTATTCTTCATTGCAAGAGAATACGTGGGAAGTCTCGGCGCCAAATGATCCAGGGAAAGATAAAAATATGATAAGTGTCCCGCCTTCCATGACAGAGGAACGTTACACCTCAATGGTTAAACCATCGATGGGATGCTCTGTGGGAGATGTCCATTCAAAGGCAAACAATCAGCTCCTAGACAGGCCGGTGTCCAAAATCACATCATGCGATATGCATGAAGTCGATGCACAAACAGAAAGTAGGATTTCAGAAATGTGGATTAATCGCACAGACCCAACAGGGGATGTTTCACTTCCTAGGCTTTCATTTGTCCTAGAAGACGGCACTGAGGTGCCTCACAGGGAACAAGCACATAATCGGGGTCTGTCGCAGAAAGATGGGATTCCTCAGAAGCAGGCTGACCCATGTAGGGATAGCGTGAAAGATATCAAGGCATCCCTAAATGAAGTCTTTGTCTGCCGTTATGAAGCTATACCCGAGGGATGTGCAGAAGGAAGGTGGCTTCAAGGTAGCTCAAACATTCCACATTCCAACGCCCAGCAGAAGGACGCAATGTCACTTACTGGCAACAGACCCCAAAAGTCGGAACAACTGTCCAAACCTTTCTCCCCGCTTTCTCAAACAATATCCTTCGCGCCCGAAGAAATCGAGAAGTACAGGCAACTGCAGATGCAAGCTCAGCAGCACATTGAGCAACAGAAGCTGGACAGCAGAGTGAAGGCACCTTCCTCCGCTGCAGCAGGTCCCATGCAGCCTCCTGTCCCTCGTCAGCAGTCTTTGACCACTGCATCGATTACCACCATCCACCGCACCGTGCTCCAACACCACCCGGCTAGCGCCTCCATGACCGCAGGGTCATTCATACAGCCTCACCTGCAGTCCCTCCCACATATTCACCCCCTCCCGCCACACTTAGCCCACATTTCATTAGCACCTGCCCTTTATCCGGGTGGCCCCCCGACGTTTCTAGCAGCTCCGCAACTTCACATTATCCCCGCCTGTGCTCTCCAACCCGACCACTTTGCCCTGCACCCGTTGCCAGCCGCTGCCTTGTTCCCCCCATTGCTCACCCTCCACACACCTGCTATTCCTCTCCACCATTTCCTTAATTCCACTTTCGCCACCCAAGATTTTCTGCACCTAAGAGGAGCACCCACGTAAACTATGGGATGAAATAAATGTTTTCCTAAAAGTAGCCTGGAATCCAGGACTGGGTTTTCATCAAGTCTGTAAATAATAATGGCATTGCCAATTTTTGGTTGTGTTTCCAATATTTTTTACAAAGTGGTAGAGGAAATATAAATGATACCTTATATGTAATGTCATACTAATCTCTTTCTTGCATCTTACTGTTAGTATTGGGATGTTCCCTCTTTGCTGCAAAACTTGCTATAAAACTTGAAGTCTACAGAGTATTTAATGTTGATGTGCTGCTGGTAGTGTTTACAGTAATGTAAATAAATATCCATAAATTTACTCTGAACTTACACACAAACATTTTCAAAGATTGAGGAAAGGATTTACTGCTCCTTCCCCGTGACTATTTGTTGTGTGCTTTTTTTATAAATAAAGTGAATGCTGTGCATATTCACACATCTTGTAGCTGCACTGAATTTTCTAATGCTACATATAATTCCAAGATCGATAGAGCAATTTAAATTGCCATGTCCCACATGCGCACACATGCATTTACGCAATCAATGATAATAGGAATTTTGACAGTTAAATCCATGTTTATTCAGAACATAATTTGAACTTTATGTTATTTGTCTTATTTTAACCATGTTATTCTTGGTATTGTGTCATTCCTTAAAAAGACTTGGTTGAGGCTGAGTAAGATAAATTATTGCACGTGACAAGTATCTCCCAAAAATTCTATATTTTCAGATGAACAATGTAGAACAATCCTATTAAAGTGCTTATGGAAAGGTATTACTCCATGAATATTGAAATAATTTCAGACACCCTATTCAATGTGGAATCGAGGCATCTGTATTGGACCATTAACAATTCATTATTAACAGTCACTAATTGAATAGTCCCGCTCTAAACTTAATTCAAGGCACGTCGATGTAATAACATTGTTTTGACTATGTAGTTAGAGGGTGTTTTCCTGAGGTACACTGTAAAGTACTGCAATGCACCTTATTTATGACCTATGAGGCTCAACACTGTCAATGGTAAAGAAGCAGAATATGTTTTTCCTGTGCTGTCACTATTCCACTTTCTAATGAGCACACATACACGAGGACATTGTTTCTGAGGTGATAGCATGACTGACAGTGGAGATAAATCTTGTGCATCGAAAACGTGCAGTTTGCGATTGTGACCAGCGTCTACAACGAGTCAGTATCCTGTGCCAAAAATGTAAAAGGTAAGCAATGATCTGGCCATTATCCTGTCACGTGATGTGAGTGATATAATTAGGGATATCGGAAAGTTCACTGTTACATATAAATGAGGTCAGAAGCCAAAAGAGTTTTGCAGTTTCTGTTTAATGGGAAGCGAATAATCTTCAGTGCTGTGATGAGTGCGGCTGTATGTTTTCCTAAGCCAGCAAGGTTATCATAAATTGTAACTAGGATACTTAGCACTAAAATGCTTCAGCTTGAGTTATACTCAGTGGTGCTGACAGACAAAATCCTAGTTGCTCAGAATTATGTTCAGCATCATCAACTGGCACAATGTGTTTGGGAATTTTGTTGGCAATCAAAAAGTTTGTGGATATCCTCAATGCAGATGTATTATACTTTTTTCCAAACAATTATAACAGTTCCTCATTAGCCACCACTATTGCAATGTTTGAGAAACATTTAGCCATACACATGGAGTGGATAGGGTTAGAGGAATATGGGCCAAATGCAGGTAGGTGGTATTAGTATAGATGGGACATGTTGTTCGGTGTGGGCATGTTGGGCCGAGGGGCCTGTTTCCAATCTGTATGACTCAATGATTCTCTCTATCTGAGAAATCTGGGGCAGAATTTACTGCATAAAAGGATGAATAATAACAACACTCCTCCATCTTTAGGGTGTGAAAACAAAATCCATTAACCCACGGTCCCCTGGAACTATTTAGTTATGTCACTATTTTATGGATACATTTTATAATTTATGCATAATTTATTGTTTGTGTGTTGTCTAAGTCTGTGTCTGTGATACTGCCGCAAGCAAGATTTTCATTGTACCTGTACTTCAACGTACTTGTGCATATGACGTTAAACAAGACTTGACTTGAATCCTGTTTAATAGAAAGATTAAATGAAAAATTACCATTTGAAGTTTGATCTTTATTTTATGAGAAGTTGAAGTGAGGGACTACGTGAAGAGCCCGCCAGCCCGCATGCGCATCAATCTTCAGAGCAACTGTATTAAACCACAGACCACTTGCACAAACTTAAACTATAGAAAGATTAATCACTGTTGAGTTACCGAATGATCTTTATGAGATTCAGGGTTGGGAGTGGAGGGCACATAGTCCCTCATTTCAACTTCTCATAAAATAAAGATCAAACTTCAAACGATAAGTTTTCGTTTAATCTTTCTGTTTTATATTGAAGTCACGTGAGTGACTATGTGAAGCCTTCAAAGCTCTGTGGTTTCATGCAGTAAACCAATCTGTGTGTGAAACACTTAAACAGATAAACCATAAATGGTAGAAATGACATGGGTTATTAACAACATGATGCTAACTTGCATACATGGCCATTGCTCTTAATCGGACCACAGTCCCAATTGGCTTTGAGTTAGACAATAACTCATGCAACACTGTTTAGAATTCTATCTGCAATCATCCAGGCATATTCAACCAAACGTTATAACTTCTGAAAGCGCACTATGTAAGCCTCCTGCTGTTGCAAGAAGATGATCAAATGGGAATATCCATTCTATTGGCTGCTAATGAGCCACCAGCAATCTCTTGAGAAAACTATTAAATAACAATGAAGAAACTATCCTTTATCTCATAGGTATTAGCAAGCTTAGTGTACCTGTATACATAATAACACCCCCAATCTCTGATCTGGTGGGTATGCTGTCAACTCCAAATTGTACCCAACCATGCCCATTTTGCTTTATGAGATAATTCCCATAACAAGCTACCCTCATGTCAGTTATGACCCAGAGACCGAGCCAGAGATTGAGTAAAGAGTGTGTTCTTTGTGCTGAAATCAGTTGCTAAAAGCATAATCATTGAATTGAAAGATACTGCTCCCATTAGGAATACAGTAGATGAATATCTGCATAATAATTTACTGATATACATTCCACACTACTTTGAGTCTAGGCTATTAGAGCGGTCATATAAAAGACACCTTGCATAACGTTAGTCAACAGCGGGTGAATAACCAATCATTTATTGTCCCACTTATGGTACTATAGAGAATGACAAAGCAGCACAAGCAGTGTCAATTGTGCTATAACATAATCTCTTCTCTAAGCCCAAACTGAAAGAAACACAAACCTCTGCTACTCCTGTTTAAAAGTAGCTCACATGTCTTCTTCACAAACTTCCCATACAATCGTGCAGAGCTAGCTGCACGAGAAATAGGCTGAACGAGCCATCACTCGTGACTTCGAGCAAATAGGAGCGTCTTTCAGCTGCCTTTACCATGGGCACCCTGAATGAGAAGGCAAAATTGGCACCATTACATTTCATGTTGCCTCATCCGTAATATTGTAAGAGGCATCTACTGATAAAACCCCTCTTATCAGCTACAAAATGTGCATGTCGTCTATAAACTCTGTATGTTGTCTACATGACAAATACCCTTTTGATCTGAGTAGGGCAGCATTAGCTTTAGAATCTTTGTAAATAGCCTAGGCCTGAAGACAACCTCTAGGTAGAGCATAAACTGTCCACCACTGGCTTTGTCATCAAAACACCAGATATATCTGTGCCTCTCGTGTATGGATATGGAAAAGTATGCATCTTCAAGATCGATTGAGGCCCTAATCCTCTGAATCAGCTAAATTGCTGAAAGACAATTATCCATCTTAAACTGGGTAACCAAACACATGATCAGACTAGCCAAATCCTAACCTGATTTGGCATGCTCCACTTTCCTGCAACCCTGGGATATATCAGAAATATACCCTTCTTGTTCTTGGGCAGACTACTCCTCTTTTGTGAGACGTCTCTATTTCCACTTGGATAACCATCGTTTCCCCTATTGACCGTACGGACGGAATTCTTTTGGCTTCTCTAGCTGCAGAAGATGCATTTATCTATTTATTTATTTATTTATTTCACTCATAACATATAATCAGATTCTTATGACTAGAGCTGAAGCACAACATCCACTTGATGTGGAAATACGAGTTGCCTGTCAACTCTTCACCGTCAGAGTCACCACAAATCCTTAGCCTCCTTCCTCAGTGGAAAAAAGCATAATGCAACCCTGAACCAGGAATTGCTCCGCAGTCCTCTGACTGAAACCACCTGGCTCAGTCGCCAGTGTGCGCAACGCAATTTCTTCGACCAGCCACTCAATCAGGAATACTGGTATTGAGAACCTACAGATTATTATATATATATTTTCTATTCACAACATGAAAATGTAGGTCAGATAAAAAATGCTACATGCCAAACCGGCTTTCTGCTGGTAGCTACCTATCCCAGAGAGGATGACAATGATGTTTCCAACAAACTGGCAACTCTACTATCTGAGCTGAAAGAATTAGGCATGTGTTGAGGGAACCCCCAAACTACCTCACTCTACTGAGCAGCCTGATAACCTCAATCACAGATGTTGAGGCAGTGCTTCTTTGGTCAATATGTTCCATATGGCCAGCCAGTTCCAAGATGGTCTACCCTGAACCAGGGTAGCCAAACTGTTCCTCCTTGGAACTTACAGAGGTTGCTATGCAAGGCACCCTGCCAATGTCTCTGCATCAACCTGCTCTTCTCCAGAGACAGTGAAAGGTAGTAGACAGACCATGCTGCCAGTAATCCAAACCCGGGGCGACAGCCTGCTCCATTTTGGAGTTTTACGGAGGTTAATAAAGAGACCTTACCCACCAGCATTTCTGAGCCCAGGTCGACCTGCTTGTTGGAGCGAAGTTCCATTGCAGACCCCGTCTGACCGCATCTTCAGCCACACACTTGCCAAACAAGCCCCACATATTTCTGAAGCTCAAAAGTGATAATGCTGTGCAAGGCATGCCTGCCAGCATTCCTGAGCCCAATGGGACAGACTACTTCGGCCTACAGCCACTTTAGAGCCTTGCTGGAGCTTTACTGTGCAGGTCACACTACCAGTTATTCCCAGCCTGGTTTGACACGCCGCTCCTTCGACCCCTTCTGCTCCTTTGGAGCCTCCCAGAGCTCACCGAACTGGCCACGCCTGCCATAACTCCAAGCCTGCCTTGACAGGTTACTCCTGCGGCCTTCTGCCTTTTTTGGAGCCTTTGCTGGAGCTGACTGTGCAGATTGCGTTGCCAGTTTCTCCCAGCCTGGATCGACAGGCTGCTGCTTTGGCCAGCTGCTCCTTTGGAGCCTCAGCGGGGCTCACTGGACAGGTCATGCCTGTCATTACTGCAAGCCTGGTTCAACAAGCTGTTCTTGCGAGGCCAGCTAGTGACTCCCGACTGCTCCTTTCCGGAGCTTCAACGGCGCTTCCTGCCCCTTGAATACAGGGTGAAAACCCACCGGAATACTGGAGCTTTACCCACATAGGATGGTACACCACCCCCACAGCTTCCTTAAATTCCCACAGCAAGTCTTCAACTTGCTACATCAGTCCTCTCTGAAGAGATACTATGCAGGCTGCACATTACTGGCCCTGTAAAATTGAGCCATTTTGGGAATTATCTCATGCCTTAAAGCATTTGCGAAGGCAATAGCCCCAACTGTGTATTACAGAGAAGTGATAATGCAGCTTTTTGCACTTCCGAGAGTTGAGACCGATCTACTGACTTGCAAAAGGCCGTAATGACTCCAGAGCAGTTTTTGGACTCGCTGACATACTTCTTGCCTACATATCATCACTGAGATATCCCAACTGATGAAATTGACGTATGAACATCCAAAAGTCTGGCAGTTATCTGGACTGGCATATTTCCTGGATACTCTTAGCCTGATCCTCCTCCAGTGAATCTCCTATCCCCAAAGGGATGGCAAATATGTGACAAGAGCTGGTAGCTCCTTCATATGATTAAAATGAAGCATATCCCCCATTAGTTCAGGGATTAGATTTCCTTATCGATATCCACATAGTTGGAGTCACCTATGTAAGAATCTCCAACAACCCCCTCTTCTGAGTGGAAAATATTATAATGCAACCATGAGCCAGGTGTTGCCTCCCTTCTTCTGAGCGGGAGACATTATAACGCAACCCTGAACCAGGTGTTGCTCCCACAGTAATCTGACTGACACAGCCTGTAAATGTCTCCTGAGCTAGGAGCACATTTCCTTTTTTCATTTTAGTTATTTATTTATTCTTCCATTTAATTTTTCTTCATTTATTTGTTTGTTGGTTGTTTATTTATTTATTTTACGCACTAGACAGGTTGTGCCTGCTAGTGACTCCGAGTCCTTGCTCCCTTCTGGAGCCTCAATGGAGTTTCTTAGGGGAGGAATAGAATGCAACCCTGAGCCAGGTGCTGCCTCCTCAAGCCTCTGGCTGACTCCCTTTCGGAGCTCCAATCTGTACAGGCATTGCCCGTCAGATGCTCCGAACAGCCACATGCTCCAGTGTAGCCCAATTCTGCCACGGCAGTCGCTATCCCGGCCGAGCCGTCAGCCGCTATTTTTAAAACGCCAGCTACTGCTGAGCCTCCATGGTGGTCACTGTCCCGGCCAAGCCGGCATCCGCTATTTATAGCCGTCAGCTCCTTTACAGAGCCTCCGCGGCGTCGCTGTCACGGCCGAGCCGGCAGCCGCTATTTTTATCCCGACAGCTCCTGCTAAGCCTCCACGGCGGTCGCTATCCCGGCTGCGCCATCAGCCGAAAATGAAAACCACCAGCTCCGTACGGAGCCTCCACAGCGGCAGCTGCACAAGCTGTGCCAGCTACTCCGGGCCCGCTGCCCCTATTTTCAGGGCAGTGGCCCATTCCTGAAAGAAAATTTTCCCCTTACCTGTCGGAGCAATTTCGAACTGCTCTGATTCTCGCGCCATGCGTCGACGTATTGACGTGCATGCGGGCTGGCAGTCTCTTCACGGAATCACTCACGTGACTTTGATATAAAATATCTCAGTGCTGTCTGTTATCATTTTTGCAGCAGTAACTTTTTTTTAAAGTTTCTGCTAATGTTAAAAATTGATCATCAACAAACAAGCACAACTCAATACATCTACAGAGTTTGCCAATGCCAACGTGCGCATTGAAATTCACTGCATGTGACTCAAGAGATAATTTAAAACAACACATGAAACAGGATATGCTATTACTGCATTCTGTCTCCATCTATCTAATTAAGTCCAATTAATTTGCAGGTGAAACAAAGGAAAATGTAAGAGCAACTGCTTGGGCTTTCCAACACCTTAAAATCCTATATACAGATATACCATACATCAAAAAAGAACACAAAGTGCTGGTGTAACGCAACGGGTCAGGCAGCATCTCTGGAGAACACAGATAAATGACATTTCGGGTCCCGACTCGAAACCTCACCTATCCATGCTCTCCAGAGATGCTGCCTGACCCGTTGAGTTACTTCTTCACTTTGTATTATTTTTTGGAGATCAGCATCTGTAGTTACTTGTTTCTAATTTCTATGTCATACATCGCTCTGGCTATGATTAACCATAATCTGCTGTGTACTGGTTCAGAATAAGGACATTCTCCAAGAAGAAGTAGACTTATGGCTGCCAATGAACTGCTGCAAGAATAGTAGTAAGTGCAAAACAAAGCAGTTCATTAATATCTTCATACCTAAGATTTAGAAAGGAATGACAGGATTTTGTTTGAATGTGATAAATCGTTGTGATCTGGAAATTACAGCCTGAAAGAATGGAATACTTTATAGTTCACGATAATTTATTTAGTTAATAATAATGATTGGATGTATCATTTCGCAACACAAAGCTTCTCACGTGTTCAGCCCATTATAAATTGTAAACTGCTGACACTAGGTATAGCCTAACTATACCAATATATTTTCACTACGACTGGTTTTAAAATGCTTTTGTAAGGGTCTTTTCAACCACACTTTTTAATAATGCATTTTTTATTGACACACTGAACTGACATGTCATCCTAACTCTTTCAAGAACAGACAATGTTGGGAATACTCAGCACCAGTGGAGAGAAAGCAAATTAATGAACTTCAGTAAGTATTGGATGTGGACAGTTGATACGTTCTAATAAAAGTCTACGGCTTAGAAATGTAACATCCAAGTTTGAGTGTAGCTCAATTATCAGCTAGGGAGTAACTGGGAAAAGAGTTTACAATTTGTTTACAATATGGTGATTCCTTGTATGATTCACTATGAGACTGTACTCTTTGAAAGAGGAGTATTGCTGATGATGCAATTCTCTATGATTCTGTACCATGATTTGATTAGTACGGGTGTCAAAGTTAAGGAGAGAAGGCAGGAGAATGGGGTTAGGAGGGACAGATAGGTCAGTCATGATTGAATGGCGGAGTAAACTTGATGGGCCGAATGGCCTATTTGTGCTCCTATTACGTATCACCTTATATCACTCCTTGCTATGGCCCAGAGAGAAGCAGGAGAAAAGACTTTGATCCTTTCTCATATCAAGGAAACTACACTTGTGGACGAAGCCTGTCAGTTAACTTACACAAATATTTGCAGAAGTTATTGGATGGACTTCCTCTCTTTTCACACATCAATTGAAAAGAATAAAAATCAGAAGAGTAAATAAATGGAATGATGGAAATATTAAACTTAATTCTCCTCTGAATCTAAGGCTGTAATTTCCAACAACTGACCAAAATGAAATTACCACCTTGAGTATCACATTCTGATTATGCTATTAGTGCATAGTGTGGCCAATCACTGCAAGAAGAAAATAAATGAAAGGTTGTTGATATAATATAATGAAAGGCATTAAACATGTCCCCATAATAGTCTCACTAAAACCATAAATTTTCTCATCAGTAATGATTTGAGCATTTGGTGTAAAGGTAATGAGTGATTCATTCTAAATATTCATGAGCTAACATATTCCGCCTGCTCTCCCATACAAATCTTTCTTATCCAGTCAATCATTCTCTACGTTCTCACTCCTTTATCCAAGATGTTCTAAATATCAGAAATATCTGAACTAATTAATATTCAAAGTGTTCCAGACAATAAGAGGGAATTCAAACATGCACGATCCTTTATTGTTGAAGCTCGTCTGATAAATAACGTAAAACAATGAACATTAATTGGAGATAAAGCATGTGTACATAATAGGAAGTAATTATCTGTACATTTTTTTCTGACTCTGCTTAACGTTACTCTCATACTAAACAGCTTCATAAACCCACCCAGTGTATGGCTGAAAAAAATCTCTTGCATTTCAAGATTCACTTCCCCAGTACATCGAACAGTACAGTACAGGAACGAGCCCTTCATCCCACAATGTTTGTGTCGAACATGATACCTAGTTAAACTGATCCAATTGAATTGAAGCTACATGAAAAAGGATTCAACTGCACCGAGATTAAGTTATGTTGTACCCAATGTTGGACAAAACCATGGTGGGGAACCCAAAACAGTTTCATGAATGGGGATAAGTCTTTCACGATGTAACACAAGTGAATGGAAACCTCTTACTATTCAGTTATTCTGAATAATGGCTCTAATGCAACAAATTATTGAAAAATATATAACTTCCCACCAAAAGGTTGATAAGCATTTTATGTTGCAGCAATGCTTATATTTGCCTAGGTTTCGGCATCCCTGCAGACATATGTAGTGATCAACAACCATGTAAAACAGATCCTTATACAAAAGTAAAAGATTCATGTAAACCAAGTTTCTCTAACAGGTTGATAATTAGTACTGTTTGATTATGTAGCACTATGTAAAAAATGTAAATTTGAAAATAAAATGTTAAGAAAATATAAAGTGTCATCAATTCTAATTATTTGAACAGAATTGTTTAGTTTTGCTCAATTCCTCGACTATGCATTGACCTACCCTCCTCCCTTCTGTCCTGA
Organism: Okamejei kenojei; assembly: GCA_035221665.1. Lineage (NCBI taxonomy): Eukaryota > Metazoa > Chordata > Chondrichthyes > Rajiformes > Rajidae > Okamejei > Okamejei kenojei. The sequence continues at coordinate 80,669,051 of CM069137.1, forward strand.
GGAAATTGGCTAATGTTGGAGTTCAGATACACAGGTTCAGTCCATTACCTTTTAATATTCCTGTGTGATCATCTGACATCTGATCTGCAAGGATTTCAAACAATAGGGAGAAAATCACAGTAATTCCTGATTCCGATCATCAGCATTACCCCATCTGTCAAGCACCCTCCTAATAACATGCCCATGCAGATAATGGACACAAAAAGCTGGAGTAACTCTGCGGGACAGGCAGTGTCTCTGGAGAGAAGGAATGGGTGACGTTTCGGGTCGAGACACTTCTTCAGACTCCACCCGAAACGTCACCCACCAGTCTGAAGAAGGGCCTTGACCTGAAATGTCACTCATTCCTCTCCAGAGATGCTGCCTGTCCCACTGAGTTACTCCAGCATTTTGTGTCTATCTTTGGTTTAAACCACCATCTGCAGTTCCTTCCTTCCCATGCAGATAATTTTGTTTTCTTCCAAATGAAAAATCCCTGGGATTTTTCATTTCCAATGTCTTCAGCCTTTTTAATCTATTCTTGTACCTCTAGCCCTTCTCCCTGGAATCATTCTCCTAAATATTTTCTGGACCTTTTCTAATGGTTTCACATTCTTCCTACAAAGGGGCAACCGGAACGGAACACAATACTTGAAATGAAGCCATGCCATTGTTTCATACAACTCCAGCATGTCTTCCCAGCTTTTACACGGTAAAATTCTATTAGTTTAGTTTAGTTTAGAGATACAGCATGGAAACAGCCCTTCAGCCCACTGAGTTCATGCCAACTAGTGATCACCTATACACTAGTTCCATCCTACACACTAGCGATAATTTACAGAAGCCAATTCACCTACAAACCTGTATGGCTTTGGAATATGGGAGGACAATAGACAATAGGTGCAGGAGTAGGCCATTTGGCCCTTCGAGCCAACACCACCATTCACTGTGACCATGGCTATTCATCCACACTCAGAACCCCGTTCCTGTCTTTTTCTCATATCCCCTGACTCCACTATCTTTAAGAGCTCTATCCAACTCTCCCTTGAAAGCATACAGAGAATTGGCCTCCATTGCCTTCTGAGGCAGAGAATTCCACAGATTCACAATCCTCTGTGTGAAAAGGTTTTGATCATCCACATTCTAAATGGCCTACCCCTTATTCTTAAACTGTGCCCCCTGGTTCTGGAGCCCCCCAACATCGGGAACATGTTTCCTGCATCAAGCATGTCCAAACCCTTAATAATGTTATATGTTATAGGAAACCAGAGCATCCACAGAAAACCCATGTGGTCACAGGGAGAACGTTAAAGCACCATACAGACAGCACCTGTAGTCAAGATTGAATATGGGTCTCATGCTGTTTGATAAAGCTCATAATATGCATGCCTTCTTAACAATCTTCCCTACCACTTTTAGTGATTTGTCCACACGTATTCCATGTCTCTCTGCATGCACCCCCTTTAAAGAAGATTTTTTAATATTCTACATGGATATGGCTTCCTTCATTCTTCCTATGAAATGTATCCACTCCCATTTCTCTGCATTAAACTTAATCTGCCATGTTGCAGCCCTTCTCACCAGCCTGTTTATATCTTGCTGCAATTTCTCAATGTCTTCTTTATAGTTCACAATAATTCCAAGATTTATGTCATCTGCCAATTTGGAAATTGTCGATTGCACTCTCAGGTCATGAGTATAGATTTTTTATTAAAGCAATGGCCCTAAATATCAAATCTTCAAACACCAATACCGTCCTTCTTCCAGTCCAAAAAAAACCTCAGACATTTACTGTAACCTTCTGTTCTAGGTCACTTTGCCAATTTCATATTCATGCTGTCAATAATCATTTTATGCAATATGTTTCAACTTTGCTTATAAAACTGTTATGCAATACTACCCACTAGAGTCCACATTGCATTAGACTCATCATCACTAGATAGATTAAAAATTGAAAATGGATTTAAAATGATGGCTGAATTTAAAGCAGGGATATCGCCAGGACTGAAGGGGATGAGGTAAGCACAGGAGGATATGATGGTTCATTAACGAACATCTTTCAGTATTCTTTCATCATATTAGATCAAACATTTCCATCATGCTGATTAAACTGAATTTCCCCTCAACAAATCCGTGCAGGATTGCCATAACTAATCCATTTTGCTCTGAATGACTCTTAATCTTATCCTGGATTTTTTTTTAACTGTTTCAAATATATTTACCACTATGAGGTTAAACTCAATGGTTCAATGTGCTTTATTTGACACATATGCAACTGCACAGTGAAAATTATTTTGCATATATTACACATGCAGGCACTATTTTTGGCGCAGTTATTCAAAGTCCAATTCAAAGTCCGGTCTGCCCATGCGCTCGATGTTCTGGAGCCGTTCCCACGTTCCAACTTCCCTCACCTCTTCCGGCTGTCTGCGTGTCCCAGGGGCGCCTGCTGCGGCCCCTTGAAGGCCCTGTAGGCATTATCCCAGTGCACCCTCCTACCAGCCCATTCCTTGCAACCGACGTCTCCAGCCCCCTCCGGGTTATGCTGACCGATGAGCCTTTGGGTGGGTTACCGGTCCTGCCGACAGACAAGCCTCTGATCGGGCCTCAATGTTGCATATAAGTGGTGCATATTTGCTGGGTTTGTCCTTACTCCATATTTAGTAAATCACTAGACTAAGTAGGACCCATTGGGTCCCATGTTCACATGGGAGGGCTGGCCCGCCGACGCTATATTCCACCTCTCCACCAATTCCAATATTGGTGGCCAGTGGGGGGGGGCTTTCTGGAGTGCTGGTATGGGTGTTGTGGGCTGAAGGGACTGGTCTTCAGAGGGCTAGTATGGACATTGTGGGCCAAATGGATTCTTGGGGTGGCAGCTCAGTCCCTCAAGCCTGATGTGCTGGCAGCTCACTCATGGCTGGTGGGCTGGCAGTTGACTCACAGCTATTCCTTGAAATTCCATTTCAAGCAGGGTGCAAGGCCACCAAATTCAAATGCAGTTTCATACCACTTCAAGCAGGGTGCAACGCCACCACATTCAAATGCAGTTTCATACCATTTCATGCAGGGTGCAAGGCCACCCCATTCAAATGCAGTTTCATACCATTTCATGCAGGGTGCAACGCCACCACATTCAAATGCAGTTTCATACCATTTCATGCAGGGTGCAACGCCACCACATTCAAATGCAGTTTCATACCATTTCAAGCAGGGTGAAACCACCATAAAACCACAGAAAACACCACACTCAGTCCAGTAGACATTCAGTGTGTTCAGTTGATTCACAGCTCAGACAGAGTCGTGACCTCTCCCTCCCCCATCATGCAGAGACTGAGCCACACCCACATTTCCGGGTTTTATAATCACTCCCCCTCCAACGGAAAAGACGTGGCCTTCATGGCATGATTGACAGGAGAGAGATTCTCAACATTTTTTAAACACTAATAACACTTTTATTTTTCATTGATGGGAAGAATCCTCTGCACCTGATGAGAAGAGGGGGACTGAGTAAGATGGTGAAAAATCACAGCCGTAAGTGGTAGCATTTTATCTTAAATCAATATAGAGTGCAATCAGGAAGTTGTCAAGTTTAGACAACCATTTGCAGTGCTTTTTATTTCAACCCAAAACCCCCAACCAACCATTTGCAGTGCCTTTTACTTCAACCCAAACCCCCCAACCAACCTTTTGCAGTGCCTTTTACTTCAACCCAAAACCCCCAACCAACCATTTGCAGTGCCTTTTAGTTCAATCCAAATCCCCCAACCAACCATTTGCAGCGCCTTTTACTCCAATCCCAAACCCCCAAACAACCATTTGCAGTGCCTTTTACTTCAACCCAAACCCCCCAAACAACCATTTGCAGTGCTTTTACTTAAAACCAACCATATCTTCATTTTCAAACCACGTTAAGGGCACTCAAGGTCAGTAAAACCACACTCACAGTTTAGTAGACATGTGTTCGGTGTTATTCACAGTTCAGACTGAGAGACATGACCTTCTCACTTCCTCCATCTTGGAGAGACTGACTGAGGCACAACACGTCTGGTTTTTATAGTCCCTCCCCCCTCCCACCAGCAGGGGCAGCAGAGAGAATGTCAACATTTTTTAAACATTAATAACTCTTTTATGTTTCATCAATGGGAAAAATCCTCTGGTCCAGCTCAGCGGAGGGGGGAACTCTGAGCGAGGTGGCCAAAAGTGATGACCGTAAGTGGCAGCGTTCTTTCAAAAATCACAAAACAGAAAGTCAGAAAGTGGTCAAGATCTTAGTTTTAGTAATATAGATTTTGAAGAAACATTTGCCATTCTTCAGTCCTCTGGCACCACCCGAGCATACCAGGGAATCTAAAAGGATTTTGGTCAATGATGCATAATTTCCTCATGATCTTTCCACACCCTCTAGTCCTGGAGACGTTCCTGCCTTAAATTCAGCCATCATTTGCAATACTTCTACATCAATTTTTTTTTCTGTATCTGGTGTTTAATCTACCTCTTCTTTTCTCCCCTGGTGGAGAGAAATGCATTCATTTAAGACTTTAACATTGTCCTCAGCATCCATGTGCAAGTGATGATCTTTGTCCCTTATGGACCTACATCTTCATATACAGTAAACCCTCGTTTTAACAGACGTCTTTGTACCGGATTTCAGTTATTGCGGGTGGAAATACTGATGGCAGCCCATACAACCTCTGGCTCTCACCGCCTCCTCGTCCGCTTACAGCCCAGGCTGCCCACGCCACGCCTGGCTCAAGCCTCTTCCAGGCAAGACCTTATGCCGCTACAGCCGGGCCACACAGCTTATTAGGCCGCTTCCAGGACGCGTCTGCTACCACCAACCCTTACCTGCACTCTGGCCGCCTGCAGGCCACTGATACATGCCTCTCCCCCGGCCACCAGCAGGCCAGGCCCGTCAACTCACCTGGATTCCAGGCCCAGTTCCGGACCGAGAGTCTGAAGGAGGCTCTTGACCTGAAAAGTCACCTATCCATGTTTTCCAGTGAAGCTGCCTGAGCTGCTGAGTTACTCCAGCACTTTGTGTCCTTTTGTGTTTTAACCAGCAACTGCAGTTGTTTGTTTCTACTACTTATACAATGATAATACATTACTCAGTTATAGCGAACAATCGGCAATAACGGACATCATTCCCCCTATGACCTGTTACAATGAGGGTTTACTGTATTTCAATTTTATTATTTATATGCTCATAAAATATGTCTGGATTCCCATTTAAGTTTGTAGTTAACCGCATTTTACCTGTCTTATTTTAATTTTCACTTCCTCCAGGCTCTATTGCTATTTCTAACCCCACCTTTGTTAGACACAGCCATTTTTTTTATCTTCCTTCGCAGTTCCTTCATCACCTGGATGCTCTGGGTTTATTTGTTCTGTCTTTGCCCTGTGCAAGATTGCCTCAACCTTACCAGAACCTTGAAAGCACCCTATTATAGAGTCATAGTCATACAGCGTGGAAAAAGGCTCAACTTGCCCAACTTGGCCAACATACCCAATCTACACTAGTCCCACCTGCCTGCATTTAGCCCATATCCTTCTAAACTTATCCTATTCATCTACCTGTCCAAATGTTTTTAAACCTTGTGGTAGTACCAAACAACCTCCTCTGGTAGCTCATTCCATATACCTGTCATCCTTTGTGGCAAAACATTGCCATCCTGGTTCCTATTAAATCTTTCCCTCCTAACGTTAAGAACCTGGTTCTTGATTTCCAATCTGGGTAAAAGATTCTGTGCATTTACCCTAACTATTCCCCTCATGATCTTATGCACCTCTCTTAGATCACCCCTCATCCTGTACTCCAAGGAATAAAGTCCTATCCCAGGCTCTCGAGTCTTGACAACATTCTCATAAATCTCCTCTGTAACCTTTTCATCTTAACAACATCTTTCCTATAGCAGGGTGAACAAAAATTAACACAATACTCCAAATGTGGCCTCACAAGTTTCTTGTACAACTGTAAAACAACCTCACAACCTCTGAAGATAGGTCTCGACCCGAAATGTCACCCATTCCTTCTATCCAGAGATGCTGTCTGTTCCGCTGAGTTACTCCAGCATTTTGGGTTTATCTTCAGTGTAAGCCAGCATCTGCAGTTATACACCTCCCAACTCTATACTTGATACTCTCTGATGAAGGCAATTGTGTCGATAGCCTTCTTGACCACCCTATCTACCACCGATAGTGGTGATGCCACTTTCAAGGAACTATGTGCCTGCACTCCTAGATCCCCCTGCTCTACGCCACTCCCCAGAGCCCTACACTGATATGTTCCGCCTGTCAATTTCTAATTTCAATTAATCGTATTGAAACTGACCTTCTGACAATTAATTAGTTTAGTTTACTTTACTTTAATTTGGAGATACAGGGTGGAAACAGGCCCTTTGGCCCACCGAGTTCGCACCAACCAGCGATCCATGGACTCTAGCACTATCCTACACACTCAGGACAATTTACAATTTTTTTTTACAGATGCCAACCCACACAGGAACAGGGAGAAGGTGCAAACACTGTACAGACAGCACCCATTGTCAGGATTGAACCGGGACTCTGGCGCTGTAAGGCAGCAACTCTACCACTGTGCATCCCTTAATTAATTTCATTTTGGTTTGTTCCTTCGCCTTTTCTAGACCTGTCCTAAATCTTATGATGCTATGATTTCTACCGCCAGTCTTCTGTGCCCACAATGTTGTGCAGTTGACAAAGCTCGTTCCCTAACTTCTTCTCTGTAATATCCTTGCATGTTGGCTCCTCTCTATTGCTGCCCTTTTTGGTGACCTATGGAATACACCAGCGTTGCAATGATCCCTCTGGCATTCCTTTGTTCTAACCCAGTTTCTATCTTTGATTCTTCTGCGACCTCCTTTCTCTAAAGCACTGTTCTCCTTAATCATCGAGGCTGTCTCTCCTCCTTTCCTTCCTTCCCTATCCTTCCTGATCACTTGAGTCCAGGAATATTTAATATCCTGCCTTTCTTTTTGAACCAAGTTCTTGTAAACATTTGAATATCACATTCTCATGTGATAATATGCTGAATAATCTTATTACCACCCTCTGCACTTTCATATTAATGCAGAATCCACCAAGATTTTCCAATATTTATTTCCAAAAAATATATAAATGCTGGAGTAACAGTGGGTCGGGCAGCATCTCTGGAGAACATGGATAAGTGACGTTTCGGGTTGCGACCTTTCTTCATTCTGAAGAAAGGGCCAGACTCAAAACATCACCTATCCGTGTTGTCCAGAGATTCTGCCTGACCAGCCGAGTTACTCCAACACTTGTGTCTTTTTTTGTAAAAAAAAGTGTCTGCAGTACCTTGTTTAATTTAGTTTAATTTCAAGATAAAGCGTGGAGAAAGGCCCTTCGGCCCACCAAATCCAAGCCGACCAGCGATCTCTGTACACTAGCACTATACTGCACACTAGGGACAATTACAATTTACAATTTTTAACAAAGCCAAATTGGCTTAAAAACCTGTACATCTTAGGAGTGTTGGAGGAAACCAGAGCACCTGGGGGAAAAAACCACACAGTCACGGGAAGAATGTCCAAACTCCGTACAGACGGTACCTATAGTCAGGATCGAACCTGGGTCTCTGGCGCTGTAGGACACCAACTCTACCACTGCGTCACCATCCTTGTGTTGATATTCATTTTTATTTCCATTGACCCCAGAGGAATCCTTATGCTGACTTTATATTAAGAATTCTATATTGAGCTGTCTTGTCAATCAGTCTTTACTTTTATGTCTCCAATTTTACATTATAGTTTTCATGACCGATGTTATCGAGTCATAGAGTGATACAGTGTGGAAACAGGCCCTTCGGCCCAACTCGCCCACACCGGCCAACATGTCCCAGCTACTCTAGTCCCACCTGCCTGCATTTGCTCCATATCCCTCCAAACATCTCCATGTACCTGTCTAACTGTTTCTTAAACATTGGGATAGTCCCTGCCTCAACTACCTCCTCTAGCAGCTTGTTCCATACACCAACCACCCTTTGTATGAAAAAAGTACCCATCAGAATCCTATTAAATCTTTTCCCCTTCACCTTAAACCTATGTCCTCTGGTCCTTGATTAATCTACTCTGGGCAATTTGATCTTAGACTTGGTGCTTGTCCCCTTCTCGATATACTCAGCCTGTAAAACCTCATCTCTCTTTCTACCTATGGCATTGGTACCAATATGGACCAGACTAGGGTACCTTACTGTTTGCTCTGTAGCCATCGTACACCAAGGAAGCCACATACAGTGAGGACAATTCCTTGTTCCAATTCTGTCCTCTTATTCATCCTTGCTTTCCTCCCCACTGACTATTGACCAGAGTAGGGCAATTGAGAACCACAGAACATAGGTTTAATGTGAGGGGGGAAAGATTTAACAGGAACCTGCAGGATAACTTTTTTTACACAAATGGTGGTGAGTGTATGGAATGAGCTGCCAGAGGAGGTGCTTGAAGCAGGGATGATAACAACAATTAAAGGACAATTGGACAGGTACATGGATAGGAATGGTTTGGATGAATATGAGCCAAATGTGGGCAGAGGGGACGAGTGTGGATGGGGCATCTTGGCCGGCATGGTCTATGACTCAATGGATAGGAGGTATTTATCAAAATACATTTAAGAAGCATTTAGATAGGTATATGGATGGGACAGGTTTAGAGGGATATGGCTCAAACGCAGGCAGGTGAGGCTAGTGTAGATGGGGCATGTTGGTTGGCGTGGGCATGTTGGGCCAAATGACCCGTTTCCACACTGTTTGACTATAACTCTATGACCTTGTCTTTACCTGCATATGCCTCAAATTCTGGAAGTTGAGACCACACCTGCAAACTGTCTCTTTTTGTTTATAATGATCCTTAAAAGCTTACTCTTGACCAAACTGTCTTAATAACTCCATAGGTAAACATAGAAACATAAACAAATAGGTGCTGGAGTAGGCCATTCGACCCTTTGAGCCAGCACCACCATTCAATATGATCATGGCCGATCATCCACAATCAGTACCCCGTTCCTGCTTTCTCCCCATATTCCTTGATTCCATTATCCCATAACAGACATTGCAATATATAACAAACAACCTGTTATTCAAAACGAAAAGCACAGGAGTTATTCAGTGGATCAGACAGCCTCTGGGGAGGGAATGCACAGGCGACTCTTCAGTCTGTAGAAGGATCCCAACCCAAAACATCACCTGTCCATTCTCTCCCAAGATGCTGCCTGACATGTTTTAACAATAGTAACAGTTTAATAACAGAGAAAAGAAAAACAAACAGTGAACCCTCTCGCCCAGGGGGAAACTGTGAAACAGAACTTAAAACAGAGTCAGCAAAACCACCGGATCTGGCGACAGGCTTATTATAGAACCTCTGGTACGTCTTCTCATTCGACCATCCCGCAGCTGCTAGAATTTGGTCAAGAGGAACGTCTATGTCCCTTGCTGCTGACGTCGACGCAGCCCTGGTGGAATGAGGTTTAAAAATGTCAGTGTCCACACCTGCATACGCCAGAACCTGTTTGATCCATCTAGAGATGTTCTGCACCATAACCTGTTTGTGACGTTTAGTGTGACTGACCAAAAAGGAGAGTTCCGAGCCTCTCAGGCTCCTAGTGACCTTAATGTAATGGGTTATGGATGATACGACACACACCCGTGGATCTGATGGATATGCCATGAAATTCAACTTGAGCCCTAGTACCCCTGGCCTGCTCTGTTTGATGAGGTCCCTAATGAAAAAGGTGACATTATTGCCGGACAAACTCATACTGTCCAGTCTAAGTTTGTGTAGTGTTTGGACCCGTTGTGCTGAGGCCAGAGCCATGAGCATAACTACTTTCAATGTCAGATGGTGTAGGGACAGGGGCGAAACTGGCGCCCACTGACAGAGCAGCGTGAGGAACACGCTGACATCCCAAATATGAGTGTACCTGGGTCTAGGTGGAGTAGAATTAAAAACACCCTTCATAAATTTAGTTATTAGAGTGTGGGACCCTACTGTGCGATGTGCTGACCTCAACTGTAAATAATTGGACAGAGCACTGCAGGCACTGTTAATGGCACTATAACTCAGTTTACTATCGTGATAGAATGATGATAGAAACTCCAGGACATCAGTGATTGTAGCTGTGTGGTATGAAATGTGAGAGCGGGAACAGTACATCTCCCATTTTTTCAATGTGAGAAATATATTGTTTCTGAGTACTCTTCCTCCAGGCCACAGTGATGACATCAACGGTACGATCTGAAAGCCTGAGCCCCAGGAACGGTCTCCTCAGAATCTGCAAACCAACAGATTGATACGGTCATGAAGAGGGTGGCTATTCCCCTGTCACTGGGTGCACCAGCAGATTTCTGCTCTTGGGCGCGACTATCATAAAAGGCTGTGTGATCAAAGCTAGCACCAGAGGGAACCAATGCTGATTAGGCAGTCTAGCACTACCAGAATAGCAGTGGCGGAATCTTGCTGGATCTTAGCCACACATCGGGTAATGAGGCAGAATGGGGGAAATACATACACAAATTTTCCACCCCAATGTAGCGAGAATGCATCCACTGCTACTGCCCCTGGGTCTGGCTCCCAAGACACATAAATTGGCAACTGATGATTAAGTCGTGAAGCAAACAGATCAATATCCGGTACACCATAACGAAGGACAATATCATTTGTGATTTAATATCCATTCTTTGTTATCATTGAACTCTCGTGACCTGGAGTTATACCTTCCTGGTAAATAGATAGCTGAAACCCAGATGTTTCTTGCAATACACCAGTGCCAGAGAAGATTGGACAATCTATCACAGGAAACAGACTTACTGCCTTTGTAGTAGCTTTTAACCCATAGAGTGCACCCAACAACTCTAAATAGTTAATGCCGTGTAATTGAAGCATGGATGCTTCCTGCAGGTCCCATCTGCCACCGCAGCTTAAGACAGTATCCGTAGCACCCCAACCTAGTGCACTGGCATCAGTCTACAGGATAATTGATGGTGTATTGACTATAATAGTACCAGAGCAGCACTGAATATTGGCTATCCACCATTGTAACTCAGTTAGAGCGTCAGCTGATAGCTGCATAGGTCTTTCAAAATGACCTCTCTGAAGTTTAAGTGCCTGTTCCTTTACACGCTGTAAATTTTGGTTGTGCAAAGGCCAGAATTGAGCAGCTGGGAATGCTGCCACTAATTTCCCAATTACCCGAGCCACATGTCTAATAGACAGGTGATTATCAACAATGAGTTTCCTGCAGGCTTCAATTAAGTCTAATTGTTTGCCCTGAGGCAGAGTCACTGACATGTGTACTGAGTTAATGGTGAACTCCAAATAGTTCAATTATCTTTGATGGCACCAATTTATACTTAACTGGATGAATAATGAATCCATTCTTTTCGAAAACGAGTTTTGTAGCTGCCACAGATGATTCAGCTAATTCAAAAGTCCTCCCAATGACTAAAATGTCGTCCAAATATGCCATGACAATATGATTTTTTGCTCTGAGTAACCCCAGGACTAGTTTGAGCAATTTTGTGAATACTGAGAGCCGAAGTTAACCCGTTAGGCAAAGCTTTAAACTGCCAGAAATGACCCATCCAGTTAAACTTCAAAAATTTTCTGTGCTGCTCATGAATGGCCACTGAATAGTAAGCTTCTTTGAGGTCAATGCTTGCCATATAACATCCCCTGGAAAGCAGTTGTTTAGCTGTAACAAATGTTTCCATTTTGAAATGTTTATGCTGCACAAAAGTGTTAAGCTCTGTCAAATCTAAAATAATTCTACATCCTCCATCCTATTTAGGCCTCATAAAGATGTTGGACACAAATTGATAAGACTCACGCCCTGCCCTTTCAATTACGCCTTTTTTTAAACAAAGACTCTAACTCTTTTTGTGCACTAACACACTCCTGTTGTGAGAACACAAACTTACGGTCAGGTGTGTGCTGAGTAGGTGGAGGCAAGTCAGAAATGAACTCAATTTGAAAACCTTGAATACTATGCAGTATAAACGGGTTAGATGTTATCCACTGCCATTCATGTAGGAAAAATTGCAATCTCCCCCGAACTTGTAATGTATCCATCGCAGTCGCACCTACCTTAGGATTTTTCGGCAGTAACGTTGCTGCTTCTGCCCCCAGGTCTGGGGGGTAGGACTGCTGGAGAGCATCGCATCTTGAACATGGCCTGGCTCAGGCCCTGCCCTAAAAAAGGCCTCTGTGTAGTTTGCTCCACACTTCGTCCACCATACCCAGTGAACCATTTTGCAGGCCCCTGAGTGTAGGGATACAGTCTGCGAACAAATGATCCCTTTGGAGGCACCTTCATGAGCCCCACAGTTTTAGACTTTTCGTCCAAATCTTTCACCTGTTTAGTCAGGTTTTCTCCAAATACGAGGTCTGGGGGTTGAACTGTCCCCGATTGACAAAGTCCAGCAAATTTAGGATTGAGGTGGGACGGATGGCATTTTTACGGATACAATTAATTTCAAAATGTGCATTGCACATTAATGCCAATGCTGTCAACCTGAGTCTCTGAGAGAGGCGCCCCCTCCACCGACCTTGCAAAGGCCGTGATGTCCGAGGCGAGTAGCCGGAGTACCTTCTGTAATTTAAACTCCTGGGCTCTGACGCCCAATCCAATGTCCCATATAGATTGGTTTACTATGGGGACACTCAGTGAAGCACAGCTCTGTGGAGTAGTGTACCTGGCAGTGGTCTCCTCCATCGTCTGTTCTTGCAGAGGATGGAAAGCCATATAATCAATATTCTCGGCGAGCTCTGTGTCCAATGGCTCGCCAGTGAGGGCTGGGACCGCAAATCTGGATGCTATGGCCAATACACCCAACAGTCCCTCTAGCCCAACTGTGCCTCCGAACTCTGGGTCAGCATAGCTCTGACCTCGTACGCTCCCTTCATCAGACAGGGAGATATCAAGCAGCCCTGTCACAGGCGTTGCTGCCTAGGGTACAATAAACATCCTCGGCTCCGATAGCTCCTTCCTCCGGAGCGTATCGTGCTGGAGTAACCTCTCCACAAGGCTCTCCAGCTGGGCCAGCCTGCCGGTAACACTGCCCTGAGGAGGGAACTCGTCCACCTCCTCCTGGCCCAACTCCTCAGAGTTCAGGGCCTTTACAGACTTCCTAGTGGCTTTTCTCCCCTGTGGAGTATCCAAGGTGCCTTCCCGCACCAAGTCTGTGGCTGCTGGCTGCTCTACCAGCAGCTCTTTAGGCGAATTCGGCGGTTGCCCGCTGCCCGTAGTCTTTCACAGCCGTTTTGGTCGCAACTCGCCTCTTCACCTTTGACATATTTGTGGAAAAACACAATACAACATTTTCATCCAACAAATGTACTCCAAACCTGGAGAAACGATCCCAGCAAAGCTGTTTGAAAAATCACTTACCTGGACCTTTTAAACTTACCCGCTGGAAGGAGTGACGCGCCTGTCAGTCGGTCGTTGCGCAATGCGTCAAAACATAATGACGCACATGGGTGGGGCGGCCTTCTCCACGTAGTCACTCACGTGACTCCGAAGTAAAATGAGAATCAGTCTTCCAAAACAAAACAGTCACAATATAACTTCCACTAATACGTCAGGCCATTGAAATCAATTGGTGTTGGATATTCTGATTCTGTACCATTGTAAATATGCAAAGGAAGAGAAAAAAAAGATTGGTTATATTAATCTACCCTCGTTGAAACTTTACTTTTGGCTTTAGACATACAGTGTGGAAACAGGTCCTTCGGCCCACCAGGTCCACGCTGACCGCACACTGACACTATCCTACGCACAAGGGACAATTTACAATTTTACTGATGCCAAATTAACCTACAAACCTGGACGTCTTTGGAGTGTGGGAGGAATCCGGAGCACCCGGAGGAAACCCATGTGGTCACGGGGAGAACGTCCTAACTTGGTAGTGACAGCACCATAGTCAGGATTGAACCCGGGTCTCTGGCGCTGCAAGGCAGCATCTCTACCGCTGTGCTGCCCCATGAAACATTCATGATGAGATCAGTGAAGGCATGTCAAAGACATGCTGCTGCCATTTAATACACGGTTCATTATATGTCAATTTTGTCACTTAATATTCTGGCTGTTTGTATATCCTGGACACCATCCCTCAACATTCTAACAACAGAGGTATATTTTTACTTCGGAGTCACGTGAGTGACTTCGTGAAGAACCCGCCAGCAGGCATGCGCGGCATATCGTCGCGCGCATTTGCAGCGGCAGCTGGGGGGGGGGAGTGTGCGCTCTCCCCACCGGCCTCCTTCACAAGACCGGCAGGTGGAGTATTACCTTTCTTTACAGCATGGACAAGGGCCGCAGGACGACGCTGTCGGGGAGCTGAGTTGTGCTGCGGCCAGCCGACGGCCCAGTCCCCGGAGCTGCGCGGAACGCCGGCAGCTTCAGGAATGCGGAAGTCGGGCACGGAGCTGAGCTGTGGCCAGCCGACGGCCCTTGTCCCCGGAGCTGCAGGGAACGCCGGCAGCTTCAACACATGTGGAAGTCGGGGAGCGGAGCTGAGCTGCGGCCAGCCGACGGCCTTTGTCCCCGGAGCTGCACGGAACGCCGGCAGCTTCAACGCAACGGTGGGGGGCAGGAATGAGGAAGTCGGGCGCGGAGCTGAGCTGCGGCCAGCCGACGGCCCTTGTCCCGGAGCTGCACGGAACGCCGGCAGCTTTATCGCAACGGTGGGGGCAGGAAGGCAGAGTCGGGCGCTCCCGCTAATACAGGGGCCGACTCACCCGAATGGGTTACCACTATGGAGCTGCAAGCAACAGGTCCAGACTCCGAGCCCCCCGTTCCCCCAAGAGAATAAGGGGGGATACAGGTACGTGGCAAGGGGTCTTGTTTTTCTTTTACAGGCAAAACCTCTCCCCGAGCTCCAGTAGACCCGAGGGGGCTGGGCCGGGGGACAGCCGCACGACAGGGGAGCCCTGCAGAGTGCATTGCGTACCGCTGCCAGGGATATCTGCCATCGTGCAGCCCGGGCATAACACTGCTGCGTCGTGTAGGCCTGCTGGAGCAGATTACCGCCGACAACACACCCCGTCAGGCTGCGGTCAAGGGCGGAGGTGGCTAGCAGGAAGCGGTCGGTCAGCTCAGCGCTGCGAGCGGCCGACCATGCGCCTCCACGCCAAGTAATGGTGTAAGTGTGGGAGGTAAGCTTGCACGGACTCCGGTGGGAGCCAGGTTCCGGGGGCCGGCGCCGAGTCAACCTCACCTGCCTTCTTATCTGCCAGGTGAGGCCGCCAACAGTCTGGGAGAAGACAAGACTAGCGGAGAGTCCGTGCGGGAGTCGTATGACCCTACTTGGGCTGTAGGTCACGACGACCTGCCATTGGACCATAGACCCTAAGGGGGTGAGGTCCGATGGTGGAAGCCCCAGTGAATTCGCAGGGCCTGGGGAAGTCGGCTTGTCCGCTGCATATATGCAGGGACGGTCGCATTGAGCGGTTGGAGCTCTTAAATGGTCCAACGTCTCCATCGGGGACCAAGAACGAGAAGAACGGCATCCACTAGCCGTTGCAAGGACTCCGCTCAGCTCCTCATCGTCTCCAGCCAGAAGCATTAATGATTGCCCAGCTGCTGAGTTTGACGACGACCAGGGACAGCCAGTGACCGCTGAACCAGAGCATGAGGAGGATGCTGGATGTGGTGAGTGAAGTTTGCCGTTTCTACCCAGACAGGTGAACTCTGCACCACGAATTGGCGGGCACCATTGATTGCCTACGTTGCACCAACTCTGGAGTCAGATTCTCAATAATACCTTGGAGAAAGATTCTCCACGGGCATAACGGCGTTCTGGAAAACCCATGATCGGGGATAATGTGTCCAGTAAATAGCATGATGCGCTAGCACTCCTATTGCAACGCCCAGTATGAGATATATTGCCTGCGTAAGAGCTCCATATAGCCCACACTAAACCCAAATTCGCGGGGTTGTGCCGACCATTACCGCTCCACCGCCGCATCAGTTGCTTGGAGACCTGTACAAACAGGTGAAGGGACTGGACAAAGGAGGCCAAAACAGTGGGCCTCATGAAACTCCATTGGTCAGAGTTCACCCATATCACCGGCAAACAGCCTAATACAACCAGTGAACCAAGGCTGCCGGATAGGGCACAAAGATTCTACCGACCTCCATAACGTCCACCCGAAGCACCGTATGTATGGAACAGCGCCGTTTCACTATGGAGGTAAGGGGGTCTGGCTCCTCTCACGCCGTAGTATCCCTCCTGTACGAATAGGTGGGCGATTGCGGGCGGCCTTGGACATATGGGGAAAACTGTAACCACAGTGTTGTGTTTATTTTACCAAAGTGTTCAAGGGTATATAATTCGTGGGAGGTATAGATTCCCATTACCCAGCATTCGCCTCGTAGGAATTTACTCTATCCCGAAAAAGAGGTGGAGGCAGGGCATGCTGAAATTATATGGCGAGCAGGGAAAAGTGGTAATTGGCATAACCAAGCATTAGCTGAGTTGAACACTTTTGTACAATATACCCATGTCAAAATAGATGCTTTTGGAACAGCTAGGTGGATGCTTTACTCGGGGCACTTTATTGGCATGTACCAGTTTGAAAGAAGCATGCTATACGGTGCCCATCGCTGAGGCTCATCAGGGAATTCTGAAGTTGTCTGGAAGGGTGCATTGCCTAATGGAACCTTCACAGCTTAGGCTGTTTTACCAAGTTGGTATTTACCTGTATTGGCTCTTCTCCGACAACAAGATTATAGTGATGGCATGTTGGATGAAATCCTTATAATGGGGCAGACCCTCCAATTGGCAATTCAAGGAGTGGCTGCAACCAAGGCTCTGTTGAGAAACTGGGATTGTAATCCATCCAGACAAATCAAAAACTGCACCCCTACGGGTTATGGATTTGGTGTTCACCTTTAGACACTAATTTAATGAAGTTTATCATCCCCACTAATAAAGCTACTGCTATATCAGAAGAGTGCCACAATCTTGCTTGCGCCAGGGTATCGACTATGTGGCAACAGCGAAAGTTATTGGTATTGGTAACTCTAAATTGGTAACTACATTCCCAGCTGCACGATTCGGACCGCTACACTACCGAAATTCACAAAGGTCACAAATCACAGCATTTAAAAAACAAATGCTGGCTGCTTTGATCGGCCACTTTGGTTACCACGGAAGCTTAGAAAACAAGCTATAATGGTGGGTAGTTAATATTAAAGAATGTCATTGACCTATTATATGGAGCAACCCTGATGTTGTGCTACTAACTGACGCAAGTGCACCAGCCTGGGGAGCAACTGGTACGATGTCCAGTTGTGGTGGCAGATGGAACTCTCATGAGTCTACATTCCTGGAGTCACATGGGATAAACTATATAGAAATGCTGGGGGTGTTTCATGGACTGCGGGCTTCTGTACTAATTCAGGGGATTACATTGTCCGCTTTCGAATAGATATGCTACAATAATGGTTTACATCAATCATATGGGTAGTAGTTTTAGGTCGCTAGTTTGCAATGAATTGGCTAATACAATTTGGCACTGGTGCATTGAAAGAAATATTTGGATTACTGCGACCTATTTGCCTGGGAAGCTTAATTCAGTGGCGGACACCAGGTCACGTGTCTTCAATGACAACATTGAGTGGATGTTTGAACCCCCAGATTTTGGAGATATTATAGCTCAAATTGGGGACACCAGATATTGACCTATTTGCGTCCAGGCTGAACCATCGAATACCAACGTATGTGTTGTGGGAACCAGACCCTGGGGTAATAGCATTGGATGGCATTTTTATCCATTGGGGGAAATGGGTTGCTACGCGTTTCCCCATGCTGCCTCACCAGTTCGGGTATTGCAGAAAATTAAAACTAGACTCTGCAACTGACATTATTGATCATTCCCGACTGGCCTACAACAACCATGGGTACCCGATGGTTGTAGAAATGTACAACAACCATGGATGGCGATTGGGAAACCATCCCAAATTGATTACTCACTCCATTACCACAGGGGGGTCAGTCATCCTTGCTCATGGTCATTAAATCTTGTTGGCTTGCAGGTTCTGAAAAGACCGCTTCAACCGGGCAGGCATCTCGTCAAAAGCCATGAACCTTATTTGCAGCATCGTGTCGGGAATCCACCCGCAAACAATATCTCACTCAAATCAGAAAGTGGGAGGTTTCTGTGCCCGGAACAACAAGTCCTCCAACTCGGCAACTATACTGGATGTGTTGGAGTTTCTAGCAGGCCTCCATTTTGATGCAGGGCCTCAGCTACAGTGCCATCAACAGCGACAGGAGTACGCTGTATTCATACCTGGATATAAGTATCAGCTCCCACCACCTGGTGTCTAAAACTAATGAGGGGAGTATTCAATACCAATCCCTCCACGACCCAGATATACAGTAAACGTGGGATGTGGGGATCATGCTGACCCTACTGAGGAGCTGGGCTCCAATAGATGAGCTACCATTTGAAACAGCTCACCCTTAAGGGTGGTGATGCTCATTGGCACTGGCGAAGCCCAACGAGCCCAGATGTTACAAAAACTGCGACTGGACACCATGGTGGCCAACCCTGGTCAAATAAAATTCTTTGGTAAAGAGTTATTAAAACAGGAGTTGCTACTAACGTTTTTAAGTCTTATTCCACCAGGGCTGCAGCGTGAGCATGAAGGTGCCCATGGACCACATTTTCGCCACTGCCGGACTGGGCCAGTGGGGGGAAAAAAACCTTTCAACGGTTCTATAACAAGTCTCTGGCCGTTCCTGCGACATTCGCAGAGAAGCTATCCTGGGTACCGCTCAGTAAATGTCTGGCCCCGAATTAGGGGTTGTTGTTTAGTTGATTAATAAATTGTGTTGATTTTTCAGCCGCTGTCAACTGAACTCCATTAACAGTCTTACTCCATCAGAATGGCGGCAGTGTGATAAGCCATGGACGTTGTGTCAGGGCGTGAAATCACAGAGCTTTGAAATCTTCACGAAGTCACTCACGTGACTCCGAAAGTAAATAGTAAGATTAAACGAGAACTTACCAGTTTTGAAGTTTGATCTGTTTTTTACGAGGAGTCGCGGTGAGGGATTTCGTGCCCACCGCTCCCACCTCTATTCATCAGGTCAAACAGGTAGTTCTACGGTTCTCATCTTACTATTTTCAGTCATGGTTGGTTCTGTGATTCCACACCGCTGCTTTGAAGGATGCCGCGCATGCCTGCTGGCGGGGTTCTTCACGAAATCCCTCACCGCGACTCCTCGTAAATACAGATCAAACTTCAAACTTGGTAAGTTCTCGTTTAATCTTACTATTTTGGTATCTGGTATATTGTGCTTGTAACAGCCACCAAAGGGTTCACTGGTAGACAGGAAGTGCTCCCATTGTAAATGTGTAAATCTGTAAAAGTTACCTGTCTACACTCAGAATGTTACATTTAAATACATTATTATTTATAATTATATATAATCCGCTTTAGCAAATGAAGCTCTAGTTAATTGTTTATTGGTGTCTTTGTGGTTAAAAACTTTGAAACATCACTGAATTGTTGAGTGTAAGGAGAAGAGAAATAGATTATTCAGAAGACCTGCTTGTGATGAAGAAAGTGTGGGAATTGTGGGAAGAAATGAGCTGTTCTTCCATTTTGTTTTTTAGCATCGGCAGCACCTCATTCTGTTGAGATTCAACTTCACTCCTGTGAATATACCCTTCAGAGCTAGGATAAACATGCCGGTGTCAGTGGCACATAGTGTCAAAAACAAGTCTTCTAAACACAAGGAAGAGTTTGTGAACTCAAGGCTGCACCCTATTGACCTAAACACCCTAATCTTTCTACAAAGATAGAGAAGCCCGTTTCTCAGTGGAAAATTACAGAATACTGGATCACAGTAGTTAACCGTGTAAACAATTGTACGTGACTAACCTTGCTTTTATCCATCCAAAATACTATAGAAATACTGCATCTTTGAATCTGCAAAATAGTCTCTTATTTGATTGTTCTGGTCTGATAAGTTATTGCTAATAAAGAAGAAGTTAACCATCACTTAGGTCTTGTGCAAATTATTCCGAAAGAAAGACCTTTTATCTACTAGTTTTGGTCTCCTAATTTGAGGAAGGACATTATTGCTATTGAGGGAGTGCAGCGTTGGTTCACCAGGTTAATTCCCAGGATGGCGGGACTGACATATGATAGTAAGATTAAATGAGAACTTACCAGTTTGAAGTTTGATATTGATTTTATGAGGAGTTACATTGGTGATTACGTGAAGAACCCCGTTCAGGCCGCATGCCCGTCAATCTTCAATGCAGCGGTATGCAATCACAAATAACAATCACCGTAGTGACATAGTAAGATGCGTGCCTCGAGAACTACCAGATGATCTTTATGAGAGAGGGTTGGGCATGGCGGGCACGTAATCACCGACGTAACTCCTCATAAAATCAAGATCAAACTTCAAACTGGTAGGTTCTCGTTTAATCTTACTATTTTACATCGTGAGTGATTCCGTGAAGAGTTCGAATCCGTGAAGAGTTCGAAGCTTTGTGATTTCATGCCACAGATCGAAATCGTGGCGTCTCACTGCATCGATTGACTCAGGATACGTGAATAATCAAAATGCATTAGAATGATATTGATTCAAATGTATTAATGGTATACGTTAATAAAGAAATCAATAGCAACCCCTGCAACTCAGGGGAGGTTAAAGTGGATGCAAACAGAATGGGCAATACCCCGGGTCAGTAACCGGCCTTTGGAAAACATTTTAAAATCAATTTAGTTGACCATCCTGTGGTCGCGAAGATATGGTTGATGGGCATTGATGCTGACCTGGTGGAATGAAATATACAATCGTGCATAACCTGCATAACCCAGAACCTGCTGCAGCCACCTTGAAATAGTCTTAACCGACCTTCCTTTGTGTAGTTGTTTGTTGATTAATAAACAATGCTGATCCACACTTCTTAGGATTCTGGTGGCCTTGATAACATAGACGTGAGACCGTGGGGTATCCGAAAAAATGATCTTAAATCATGCCACCCCTGGTCTGCTCTACTTGTGTAGATCAGAATGTAAAATGTAATGGCACCTGCAGCCAATTCCATCCTATCTAGCCACGGCGTTTGCAATGTTTGCCGTTGTTGTGCTGATATTAGTGCCATAAGTAAGGATGTAGCTGGAACCCCTCGGTGAAGTAATGTTCACACATTTTCAATAACCAACTGCATATTCTTGTAGTGGGAGAATTTGTGTCAAGATCTCTTTAACAACTCGATATCTGGATTGAACCCGACAGAGTAGTTCCCGTTTGCTGCAGCTGTAGTGCCTCTATAATTGAATAATTGTCAAATACCATTTAAGAATGAACTTGAAGATGTCAGTAATCTGTACCATATTAATATAACATTAACATTTAAACAAAATCACTTCAGATCCCCTCAATAGGAATGTACTGCTTTTTTGGATGCTATCCCTGCATTCTGCAGTGAGCACATTCATGGCTTGATGTGACAACCTGAGCCATAAGTCAATCCATTCAAGATGTGTAAGTCAATAATTGTTTTATTATGCAAAAGCCAGTCTCCTGAACCACAGTTTGAACCAGCAAGTTTTTGTTTTTTGGAATAACTGTATTATTATGCCTGATGAAGCAGGCAACATGGCTGCTTAGCCATTCCGACAGTACGAACCCAAGCGAGGTCTTGCTGACTGTTTTAAGACCCGGCTAATGAGGCAAAAAATGCAGGAAGTCATAAAAGAACATTCCTCCTTTTGTAGCGAGAATGTATTTCTCCGCACTGTTGTGCCACATATTTTTGAAATCAGTGAATAAACATGCACCAACATGTCGATATTCGATGTAGCATCAAACCATACTTTCATAATACTTTGAGATCCAATACCTATTCTGTGTTGTCATCGATCTGAACTGGATGATACACCAGAGGCAAAAGAGATTAGGTAATTATTACAGGATACCTTTACTTGATTGCCATGTGACTAACATATGTCACCATCGTAGAGTAGCAACTTGAAATTGAGCATGTAGAATATGTATATTCACTCAATAGCCCATTATCCATGGGGTGCATCTAGTGTATATATTTACTTGATACCAACAATTGAAGAATTATAACTCATGCAAATCTCCAATACCTCCAACTAGAGATGGTATTCGGAACTTCTCACCTTAGAGTCCTTAGCATCAGTTTGTAATAACTGAATTCAACCAAACAAACTACTGGAGCGAGTTTCAGGTTCAAGTTCAAGTTCAAATGAGTTTATTGTCATGTTTAGCAATGCTGAATACTGTTTTTTCATCATTGTGACTGAGGTAGCTTCAGCTGACAATAGCATAAGGTTGTTAACAGTGGTCTAATTGTCCTTTGAGAGGTTGCTACTTACACAATATCAGTTCCTTGATTTGCTCAGCTGAAACACAGCTACTATATTGCCAATTACTCTTGATGAAAATAAAAGTCAGTTTTATAACAGGTTGCTATTAACTCCAATTTCTTGCCACAGGGCGGAGTCAAGGCTAATTAATAATTAAAGGTAAATCCCAATGACCAACGAACAATTTATCCCATTCCGCAATGTTTTACTGTTATTAATACAGTTATATTCTCTTTGATAACCTCTGTAATGGAATTGCATAGCATGGATCTTTGAGATCCTTATGAATATGTTGTTAGTCAGGAAAATAAGTTTTCATATTTGGAAAGTTCATATGCCCGACACTCTCCATTTTTCATAATAACATGCCACTCCTGCCTTATTCCATGGGTGGTTTGAATGAGAACTTTGGCCCAATTCCCGAACCTTAACTTTAAAATATAACCCTGACCATAATCCAAACTTGCTTGGAATGCTACTACTGTGCCTCAACCAGATGTTTTTATCCTTTGTGTGTTGTACAACTTGTGAACGGTGCACTTACCCATGTTTTGGAAGTGCTAGACCCATTTTGTTGAGTAAGGTTGGTAAGGTTCATGGAATTTATGAGCTATCATGCTGCCCCCAGCTCCAGTGAACCGCCTACTGCTGATGAGCGTCTGAGGTACGTTCTGAAACGATTACCTTTGCCTGGCGTTGGCCTTAATTGATTCGTCAGCCAGGTTTTCTTCCCCTGTTGAATAGGCCTACCTGAATAACAGATTCGGTGGCTGGCTCGCACATCCCCCTGTTGGTGCTGTTCACTGCCGGCACATATGTGCTTCAGTATGTTCTATTGACTGCTATAGAGCCTGGAGTCAGTTATATCTTGACCTTTTGCTCTTCCCTCCTCAGAGAGGGTGATTCGTAGGCAGCCCTAAACAGGTGCTGCCACAGGCCGCAGGATACCTATACTGATAAGAACGCATTGGACCTGACCCGAATAGAATATTCTGCTGGGATGGCAACTTTGTTGTCAGGAAAAAAGGTACCTCTGACACGTGCCCTTCATCCCTTGGGGTCTGCCCCATGGCCATACCTTGAGACTCAGTGTCAGCAGGATACTGACCCGTCTTGGTCTCTGCCTCCAAGAGGGAGACCTGTAGCAGCTCTGTCAACTGGAGCTGCTGGTGCGGTCTGCAGAGGTGGAACTTCTGTCTCAACCTACCATCAGAGTCGGTGTTCAGAACTAATCCTCATCTATGAAGGTACTATTAAACAGTTCTCTACTAGATACTGCTGGCGCCTTTTTGTTCAGGGTGGCGCTGACACTCCTCGTGCTGGCATGTGCCCTGCTGTAGCACTGTATGCAACAGTTGCTGCATTTGGGATAGTCGTTTCAAATGCACTATCCAGCCCCAGTGAAGAATTCATCCCCCGACTCCATGGGCCTTCCTAACCAGCCCCGGTGGAGAATCATCTCCCGGCTCCGTGGGCATAGCAGACTTATGTGTGAACTTGAGCAACCCTGTCCCAGGCGTTGCAGGCGCTGCCTCACGTAGAGACCGGCACTTTTTAACATGAAACAGTCCTGTATGAGGCGCTGCTAGCACGGCTCTCCCGTAGGCCGGTAATGTCACAATTGAAACACCCCTGTATCAGGCGCTGCTGGCGCGGCTCTCCCATAGGCCGGCACTTTCATACATGAAGCAGCCCTGTCAGGGGCTCCTGGCGCGGCCTGTCCCATAGGCCTGCACTATTACACATCAAGCAGCCCTATCCCAGGTGCTGCAGCCGCGGCGTGTCCCATAGGCCTGCGCTATTACAGTGTAGGCTCACTAAATCAAAATTTTAGTGTACAGCTTTACCTGTGAAAGGTTAAAACAATTTTTAACACTTCACAGCAACTTGATTATTAAGAGAAAAACCCTTGTAGCCCGACTCACCCGAGTCCAAATAGGGCTGAACGAGTCCTTTCTCACCGATTTTATTCCTTGCCTGGGGACCGACGTCTGTGAGCCGCTGACCGCACTGTCAGCGACTCTGGCATTACTTCCTTGCCGTTCCACGGCATCCCCGCAGGCTGGGAGCCGCTGACTGCCTTGTTAGCGGCTCCTTATCTTGCAACCCGATCTTTTTGCCGGTTATCCGCTTCTGCGGTCGGACTGGGTTTCCCCACAGTCCATAACCGGTTCACTCGTCGGGCTGTGAAACTGGCAGGAAAACCTCTGTGAAGAGAGGCTCCTGCCTGAAAAACCCCCTGGTAAGTAAAAACGAACTTACCTTCTAGGTTTAACTTACCACTGGCAGGAGCGCTGTCCTGCCAGTCTGGTGCTTGCGCCAGTGCGGCTGACGTACTGACGCGCATGCGGCCTGAACGGGGTTCTTCACGGAATCACTCACGAGACTCTGAAGTAAATTGAAAGAATGGGCTTATATTCGCTGGAATTTAGGATGAGAGGGGATCTTATACAAACATATAACATTCTTAAGGGGATTGGGCAGGCTAGATATAGGAGCAATGTTCCCGATGTTGGGGGAATCCAGAACCAGGGGTCATGGTTCAAGAATAAGGCATAGGCCATTTAGGACTGAGATGAGAAAAAACTGTTTCACACAGAGAGTTGTTAATCAATGGAATTCTCTGCCACAGAAGGCAGTGGAGTCCATTTCACTGAATGAATTCAAAATGCAGAATCAAGGGAATCAAGGGATATGGGGAGAAAGCAGGAACGGGGTACTGATTTTGGACGATCAGCCAGGATCATATTGAATGGTGGTGCTGGCACGAAGGGCTGAATGGCCTACTCCTATGTTTCTGTTTCTAGTTTCAGTCCCCAATGACAGAGTCACAGCCTCCACAATATGGATGATTAAAGTGTTGCTTTTTGTTTGTCTGAAGCATTACCATAATAATGATAATCATGGCAAGAAAATGTACAGTAAATTATTATAAAATATTATAGATGAGGCAAAAGGAAAGCCTTGTAAACTCGAAACAGTTGACAATTAATACGAGAGGACGGCAAGAATGCTGCTTCATCAGTCTCTGCTGTTAATCTGTGGCACCAATCCAAATGGTTATTACCTCGGGCATATGTCAATGAGGTACACCTTTAATCATTTCAAACATACCTCATACATCTGTTGTGATTTGACTAATAAAGGGTGGCGCAGTGGTTGAGTTACTGCCTTACAGCACTTGCAGCACCAGAGACCCGGGTTCGATCCCAACTATGGTTGTTGTCTGTTTGTACGTTCTCCCTGTGACCATGTGGGTTTTCTCCGAGATCTTTGGTTTCCTCCCACACTCCAAAGACGTACAGGTTTGCAGGTTAATTGGCTTGGTATAGGTGTAAATTGTTCCTAGTGTGTGTGTGTGTAGGCCAGCGTGCAGACTCGGTGGGCCAAAGGGCCTGTTTCCACGCTATATCATTAAACTAAAGTAAACTAAACTAAAGTAATAGCAATGATACATGTTTCATATCAATTTTTTTTCATGGTTCAGACTAACATGTTGTTTGTCACCAAAATAAAGTAGCGACATTATTCGATCAGTTGATATGAACACTTCATCTGGATTGAAAGGCCGGTGACCTTTTGTGACTATTTATTCCCTTCAGTATTCCTAGATATGCCTGAGCAGCCAAGCCCCAGCTGTGCTGTACAATCGTTTCAAATTTTCAGTCTCAGTTTATTCGCCACGTTCCTTCAGTTCCCCTCATTGATTTGCCTGTCACCCTGATAGAGACAAAACCCATAGTCGACTGATGACTGCTGTCGAGAAATCCAGCAACCCAGCAATTTTTTTTTGTCTCCGGGAACACAGTTCAACCGTTCCATAGCTGGCAATTTCAAAGTTATTAATCATAAAGGTCAAAAGTTGAAATATTCAATTCGAGGTACAACACTGAACTGTAATTTCAATGTCGATTTTTAAATATTTGTTGTCACTGTGTTAAATTTCCGCAGCACTATAGGATGCCCAGATTTAAATGCAGAACACAGGATTGGTTAGCAATGAATAGGTGAACAATAAATCTCATTAAAAAATAATCCTTTAGATTAATGTGGTCAATTTAAAAAATATATATAATTTAACAAATACATTAGAAAACTCTAACCATGAAGGGAGATGTATTGTTTTTCTATAGGTCACTCATTCTGTCCATGACTTTGCACTGCCTCAAAAAATGGATAAAATTTAATAACATGGTTGACAGGGAGACACAGCCTTAGAATCAGATCAAAGTCATTTCGGAGATAAGTTAAGGACACTTTATCATTTAACTGGCAAGAAAAATGCACAACTCACTTACACAAGAATCAGTTTAGTTCAGCTTAGAAATACAGCGTGGAAACACCGGCAAACCGAGTCCAGCGATCTCCGTACACTAGAACTATCCAACACCCACTTGGTACAATTTACACCAAGCCAGTTATCCTATAAACCTGTACTTCTTTGGAGTGTGGGAGTAAACCGGAGATCCTGGGGAAAACCCAAGCAGGTCACAGGGTGAACATACAAACTGCGTACAGATTGTACCCATAGTCAGGATCGAATCTGGATCTCTGGCGCTGTAAGGCAGCAACTCTATCGCTGCGCCACCGTGCCACTCACTTGATACTAACTCAATTCATGGATCCAAATCAGGCAACAATGGATTTTTACTAGCTCAAGCTTTAAAGGAATACTGATAATACAGCAACTAAATGGAGTTAGAGCCAGAGTAATAGTACTATACCGTTTGGAAACAGGCACTTTGGCCCAACTCGTCCATACCGACCAAGTTGCCTAATTGAGCTAGTCCCACCTGCTGATCCCGACCCATATCCCTACAAACCTTTCCTATCCACGTATTTATCAAAATGTCTCTTTTTTTTCACTTTAGTCTTTATTGCTTTATGCATACACAAATAAAACACAAATATAACAATGAACATACAACAATGCAGTGAAACGTACAACAGTGCAGCGGGAGGTCCAGTTTATAATTAATGATGCAGTATACAGAACTATTTTCTTATTAAAACATTTTCCAATAACTTACATTATTGTCAATAAAATTATAGTGTTGATGTCTTTATTTCTATACCTAATCCATTTTTCCCATTTTCTGTTAAACTCGTCTTCTTTCACTCTTAGAGAATATGTCATTTTCTCCATGACAAATATTTCCTGTACTATGTCTAACCATTGTCTAAGTCTGGGTGTGTCCGCTGCAAGCCAGTTTCTTATAATGGTCTTTCTGCCAGCTGTGAGTAGGATTTTAACCAAGTAAAGATCTTCCTTCAGCACCACTGTAGTTATATTACCCAGGTATAAAATGGAACACTTCTTGGAGACTATACATCCTAATATCTCCTTTAATTCTGGATTCACTCTGTCCCAAAATGGTTCTATTTTTGGGCAACTCCAGAAGATATGTGCATGATTTGCATCTGTTTGGCCACATTGCCTCCAGCATGTTTGCTGCCTTAGAATTTGTTTGCTTTTTATGTTAGGTGTAATAAAGAAACAAATCAAAAATGTCCAATTAAATTCTCTCCATTTTTATGAATTAGTGGATGTCTGTAGTGTTACACATATATGATGCCATTTTTCTTTTGTTATTGTGATGTTCAATTCCTTTTCCCACTTAAATTTTACATAAAATGTAGTTTTAGCTTGACATTCCATTGATAGAAATAATTCTTAATGTTTTTTGATGATACACATTAACTATCACTTCTTTCACTGGATTCTTTTCTTCTAGTGCCTCTATTTTTACTTTTTTATTGCAATAATCTCTCAGTTGGAGGTATCTAAACAAGTCTTGGTTCTGAAGTGCAAATCTATCCTTCAAATCTTGAAAACTTCTTAGGTCTCCATTTTCAGTAACAGTACAAAATGCAGTCATTCCTTTCTTCAAGCACTCTTTAAATGTTGAGTCATACATCCATAGTTTAAATTCATTATCCACAGCTATCCATCTTAAAACTTTTTGTCCTTTATTCAGTTTAAGTTGTCTGGTAAGAGTGAACCAGGTTTTTAAAGCAAATATCGTTATTGCGATTATACTTATGTCCAGGAAGGCGTTTTCTCCCAAAGTCAGGGATATATGTCTCAATCTCTTTCCACCTAGCTATATAGCTGTCCTCACACCAATTAATTAGTGGTCGAAGTTGGGCTGCATAAAAATACATCCTAAAACTTGGAAGTGCCATTCCACCTTTGTCCTTTTGCAATGGAGTGTAGTGTTTCTGGCATTTTCCCCAAATAAGTCTAGATATTAATTTATCCCATTCCGTGATTTTTTTTTAAATGGTACCAATATTGGCAGAGATTGAAACAAGTACAATAGCCTTGACAAAATATTAATTTTCACCACATTTATCTTACTACTAAAATCCATTGGGTAGGTGGACCATCTTTCTATATCCTTTCTTATGTTTTGGTGATTATAATTGGTCCCATACAACATTGATATATTTTTTGTTATATGTATCCCTAGGTGTTTGATTGATTTTGAATCCCATTTAATATTATACTTTTGCTTGATTTCTTCTGGAGGAGCTCAATTAAAGAGGAGGGTTTGAGTTTTTGAAATATTCACTTTATATCCTGCATAAAATTAAATTTATCTATGATGCCCATCATCCTTGGAAATGAGGTGTTTACTTCCGTGAGATACATCATTACATCATCTGCAAAAAGGCCAATTTTATGTTCTCTGTCTCTTAAAGTTACTCCCCTCAGTTCCCTATCTTGACAAATCGCTTGAGCCAATGGTTCAATATATATATATATAGCAAACAGGGTAGGGCTAAGACAACATCCCTGTCTCGTTCCTCTTCCTAACACAAATCTCTCAGTTAAGGACCTATTCACCTTTACTCTTGCAGTAGGTTGCTGGTAAATTGCTTTAATAACTTGAATTGAATCTTCAGGTAATCTTTTTAGTGTTTGATATAAGAATTCCCAATTAACCCTGTCGAAAACCTTTTCCGCCTCTAACCTTATCAGGACAGCGCGCGTACTTTCCTTTTGAATCTTGTGTATTATGTAGGGTTCTTCTAATACTGTCCTGTGTTTGTCTGCCTATTATAAAACCAGTCTGGTCTTCGTCAATTAAATCTGGCATGAACTTTTCAAATCGTTTGGAGATAATTGAAGAATATAATTTTATAGTCCACATTTAGAATTGATATCAGTCTATAATTGGTACAATTTTCCTTGTCTTTCTTCTCTTTGGGGATTAATATTATAATTGCCTCTTTCCATGATGGGGGTGTCTTGCCTTCTTTGATAATCCAGTTAAAGTTTCTCAGAAGAAGTGGGTTCAGCTCATTCCAAAATATTTTATACTATTCTATAGGAAAACCATTGCTGACTTGGGCCTTGTTTGTTTTCATCCTACCAATTGTCTTCTCTATCTCCTAGAGTGATATTTCTGCTGTGATTATTTTGTTTGTTGTCTCTCCAATACAGGGCAGATCTATTGCACTTAAAAAAGTCCTCATTGATTCCCCATCTACTGTAGAGGTTTGTGTATATAATTTTTAATAATATTCCTGAAAGATATATTCTATTTCTTTTGGATCACTCTTCAATTTGTGTGTACGGGGTCCTTAATTTTGTGTATGGTGTTGTCAGCCTGTTGTTTGCGTAGCCTTCAGGCAAGTATTTTAGTGGGTTTAGGGCCTAGCTCATAATGTGCCTGTTTTACAAATCTTGCATTTTCTCCACCTCTTGACCCAATATTTCATCCATTTGTCCCCTCAAATCTTCTATTTGCTTACAAGTTCTCTGGTCCTTATTACCTCGTATTACAGCCTTCAATGTGTCCCATAGTATGGATGGGTCCACCTCCCCATTGTCATTCTCCTCTAATATTATTAACAGTTGTTTTATCATTCAGTATTCCAACATTTAATCGCCACACTGTGATTTTCCTTCTACTGTCCATTTGAATTGTTAAGTATATGGCATTATGGTCTGATACATCTGCCACACCAATTCTGCAATCCGTTACCCTATAACAGTCTACTTTCTGCATTAAGAAACAGTCTATTCTGGAGTAAACTGAGTGAAGTATTGAGTAATGTGTATAGTCTCTTTCTAGAGGGTGAAAATTCCTCCAGACATCAAGAAAACCAAATTCTTCACAGGTAGTGTTTAGTAGTTTTGTTAACTGGTTCTTATTCTTCTTTTTACTTGTCGTATCAAGCGTATGATTCTGTACAGCATTCAGATTGCCGCCCACATAAACAAATTCCTTCTGCTTCCATTGCAATAATATCAAATAGGGATTTGAAAACATGTTTATCACTATCTGGGGGTGCATAGATATTCACCAGTGTCAGGATATTATTATCAACTTTGCCCTTTACTATGATATACCTCCCTTCTTTGTCTTTTATTTCTTTAAAAATTTTGAATTTAACTGAGTTTGATATCAAGATTGCCACTCCTCTTTTATGACTACAAGTATGTGAGCTATAATATGTGTTTTTATATCCAAATCTTTTCAGCTTCTCATGCTCTTGTCGCAATAAATGGGTTTTTTGTAAGGAAAAAATATGCATCTTCACTTTTTTCAATTTAATCATGACTTTAGCCCTCTTAATTGGATTACCCAAACCATTAACATTTAGAGACATCAGCTTAAGTCCTTGACATTGCATCGTTACACTTAGTGTGATTGATTTCACTGTATCCCCTCAACTCAACACCAGAACAGTTTTGAACACCAATATGAACAAACAAAGGTGTTTTACCTGGCAAAATAAAACAAAACATCAAAACATATATGGACTGCCAAAAAAGGGTATTCTCTCTCCACCATAGAACCTGAATCCCTTTGTAAATTGAGGGGGGAAGCCTAACACTAAGAAAGGGCCCTCTCCTAGATAAAGGGGATAACCCTCTATGGGTCCCTCCATTCATTCTAGCTCTAATATTTCGCTAATCTACCTAACAGTTGGATTTATCTAATACAGAAAGTTGTATTAAATCAACATTAATTACACTCACATGAGGTCCGTGATGCTTGGTGATATTTTTAGAACCAGGCTTATAAACTGATTTGTCTATGAATATACATATGTATACACATATTTGTAAACTTAGGATTGCATAAGAACTCAGTATTCCAACATATTGTAGCGGTGGACATTGTGTTATGTACTGTCTATGCGTACCTTCATAATCATATCTCAGTTCAAGCACGAGTCTTTTGTTGTATTTCTTGACGGCGCTCCCATGCCCGTCTGACTGTCTCTGATTCTCCATGTCTCTCGTCGAGTTGCCACCGCGCCGTTTGGTGGAGTTGTTCACGCAGTGGCGGCATGTCCGTGTCTCCCCGCAGCTCTTCCACTTTGTAGCCTCTCCGTTGTAGCTCTCGCACGGCTTCCCTTGCGTTGTTGTAGGTTTGGTGTCCGCTCTCCCAGTGAATACGTAGCCTGGTAAATGGTGTCTGAAGGCGGATTCCTTCCTCTTTTAAGAAGCGTTTGATATGTTTGTATGCCTTGCGTTGTTGTACTACAGCGGTAGTATAGTCATGGTCAAAAGACAGCATTCATTCTCCAAGTTAGATCTTCTTTTGCCATGCCTGCTTAAGAACTATCTCTTTAACTTTAAACTGGAGAAAGTGGACAATTATGGATCTCGGAGGGGAGCTGGGGCTTGGTTTCTGTGCCAGGGATCTGTGTGCTCATTGAATCTGTAAATCTGTCATTTCAGGGATTGACATTTCACTTCTGAGCAGATTCTCCACAAACTGAGGTACTGAGCTACCTTCCGCACCCTCCGGCACACCGTATATCCGCAGATTATTTCTTCGGGATCTGGACTCCAGATTGTTCAATTTGTTGACAAGTAACTTCTGGTCTTTCAGTGTTTCTTGGAGTATGGTGTTTGCGGCGACACTCCATGTTTCCAGCTCCTCTATTCGGGTGGCGGCTTCTTCCGTTTTTTTTTTGGTCTTGTATTGCTTGTGCATTCGCTGCCAGCTGATGATTCATTTCAAGTTTAAGTTCAGCCAGCTCTTCTCGCATATCCCGCTTGAAATCGTCTTTGAATGATGTGAAGTCCGCTTTAAATTCTCTTCTCAAGTTGCTGATTTTGTGTACTTATGCTTTTTAATCCCTCATGAAGGGCCTCTGTTGCATCGTCTCCACCAGCCTGTTTGTTTTTGGCATTGTCTGTGTCGCTTCGAGCCTGTCCTTCTGTTTCTTGCTTTTCTAGCATCTTTTCCTGCAACTTTCTGCTCTTTGTTTTGACTCCCCCACTCATACTGTACTCATTAAAACTTAAATATTCGCTTACTTTGAATTTAGTGGAGGTTTATTTATCCAACTGTACAGAGCTCTCTGTCTAATCAGCCATCGTGCACTGCTGCCAAAGTGTCTCGTAATTGTCATAATTGAACCCACCTTTACTACTTCCTCTGACACTTTGTTCCATATATCTATCACCCTTTGTATGAAAAAGTCACTCCTCAGGTCTCTTATAAATCCATGGCCTCAAGTTTCAGATCCCCTACCTTGCGAAAAGACTGTAGGTATTTACTTTATCTGTGCCCCTCATGATTTTACAAAGGTCTATAGAGTCACCCCTCGGCTTCATTTGCTCCAGAGAACAAAGACCCAGCCTATCCAACCTCTCCTTGTAACTCAACACTTCCAGACCCAGTAACATACTCTGGTTGCTTCATAGATAGTCTCCACTGAATTGCTGATCTCTATATCGAGGGAATGAAATGCCCTATTTGCATCGCTTGTTCCTGTGTGGCTGCAAGGCAAGGATCTGGGACTGGGAAACCAGCAAGATTCAACAAATAAAGTGTTGGTGGAACTCAGTTGGTCAGGCAGTGTCTGTTGAAGGAATACTCAGATAATGTTTTGGGTTGGGACCCTTCTTCAGACTGATGTAGTTGGATGAATGCTCCCTCTACTCCATCAGTATGAAGAAGTTTCCTATCCGAAACTTCATCTGTCTATTCCTTCCACAGATGCTGCCTGACCCACAGAGTTCCTCCACAACTTGGATTCTGCTCATGATTTGAGCAGCTGCAGTTTCTTATACCTCCAGCAAAATTCAAAGTATTCAATAGAGGAGTTAAAAAGGAATAAAAGATTGTGTGCTAATGAGTTGATGCAACCTGATAAGACCTGGACGAATGTTTACAGTGTTCCGCTGTTTGGCATTTGTTTTTGTATTTATTGTTGTGTCTCGGAATAGATAAGGTAGACAGTCAGAACCTTTTTCCCAGGACGGAAATATCAAACAGCTTTAAGATGAGAGGAATAAAGTTGAAAGGAGATATGCTAGGATTTTTTTTTTTACACAGAAGCTGGTGGGTGTATGCAATGCAATTGTTGGTGGAGTGACATTTAACATACTTTTGAATAGGCACATGGATATGCAGGAAATTGAATGATATGGATTATGTGCAGGCAGATGAGAGTTGGTCTTGGCATCATATTCGGCACAGGGCTGAAGGGCCTGTTCCTGTACTGTACTGTTCTATGTTCTATCATTATGACATATGTGTACTCTATGAGCTTCATGTCAACACAAACTTCATTGCATCCTGGTGCATATCACCTGGAGAGTTGTGAATCTGTAGAAATTCTCTGCCACAGAAGGCAGTGGGGGCTAATTCACTGGATGTTTTCAAGAGAGAGTTAGATATAGCTCTTAGGTTTATCAGAATCAAGGGATATGGGGAGAAAGCAGGAATGGGGTACTGATTTTGGATGATCAGCTATGATCATATTGAGTGGCGGCACTGGTTCGAAGAGCCGAATGGCCTACCCCATTACTCAAACCTCACGTCAAAAACCTTGGCGTGATATTTGACTCCGCATTGAAATTTGACAAACAAGTCAATGCCGTTGTAAAAACTAGCTTCTTCCAGCTTCGGACAATAGCTAAAATAAAAAAAATCCTCCAATTTGACGACCTCGAAAAGATCATCCACTCATTTATCTCCTCCCACCTAGATTACTGCAACTCCCTTTACACTGGCATCAGCTCATCATCCTTATCCCGCCTGCAATTGGTCCAAAACGCCGCAGCGAGACTCCTGACGGGCACCCGAAAAAGGGACCACATCACCCCGATTCTGGCCTCTCTCCACTGGCTCCCTGTGCGGTTCCGAATCAATTTCAAGCTCCTTCTTTATGTATACAAAGCCTTAATGGGCTTGCCCCCACCTACATCAAAAATCTGCTTACCCACCACACCACCTCCAGGTCCCTCAGATCGGTCGACTTGGGGTTACTGACCATCCCGCGGTCTAGGCATAAGCTCAGGGGCGACTGCGCTTTTGCGGTTGCAGCTCCTAGACTGTGGAACAGCATCCCTCTTCCCATCAGAACTGCCCCCTCCATCGACTCTTTTAAGTCCAGACTTAAAACTTATTTCTACTCTCAAGCCTTCCTTGAGGTCCTCTGAGGGAGCGCTGTATGTATGTATGTATTTATGTATGTATGGTTGATCTATGTACCACTGTTTGTAGCACGTTAGTACTTGCACCAACGTAAAGCACTTTAGTCAATGAGAGTCGGCTCTTTTAGTGAGAGTTGTTTTTAAATGTGCTTTAGAAATAAAATTGACTTGACTACTCCTGCATCAAAATATTCTATGTTTCTGATTCTATGAATCTGAATCTGGCTCATGAGGAAAACCACCAGCAATTTAGAAATTTAGGATTGCTCAGTGGCGCAACAGTAGAGTTGCTGCCTTGCAGCGCCAAAGACGCGGGTTTGTTGCTGACTACGGATGTTTGTACGGCATTTGCTTGGTATCTCTATTACTGTGCTGGTTTTAGAAACATAGAAACATAAAAAATAGGTGCAGGAGAAGGCCATTCGGCCCTTCGAGCCTGCACCGCCATTCAATGTGATCATGGCTGATCGTCCGCTATCAATAACCCGTGCCTGCCTTCTCCCCATATCCCTTGACTCCACTAGCCCCTAGAGCTCTGTCCAACTCTCTCTTAAATCCATCCAGTGATTTGGCCTCCACTGCCCTCTGTGGCAGGGAATTCCATAAATTCACATCTCTCTGGGTAAAAAAGTTTTTTCTCAGCTCAGTCTTAAATGACCTCCCCTTTATTCTAAGACTGTGGCCCCTGGTTCTGGACTCACCCAACATTGGGAACATTTTTCCTGCATCTAGCTTGTCCAGTCCTTTTATAATTTTATATGTTTCTATAAGATCCCCCCGCATCCTTCTAAACTCCAGTGAATACAAGCCTAGTCTTTTCTCTGGGTGCTCCGGTTCCCTCCCACACTCCAAAGTCGTACAGGTTTGTAGGTTAATTGGCGACAGTAAAATTGTAAATTGCCCCTAGGGTACAGGATATTGCTAGTGTACGGGGTGATTGCTGATCAGCGCGGACTTGGTGGGCCGAAGGACCTGTTTCCATGATGTATCTCTAAAGTCTAAAGACTAATGACTGAAGAAGGCTCCTGACCTGAAATTAGTTAGATTAAGCTCTTAGGGCTAAAGAAATCAAGGGAAAAAGCAGGAACAGGGTACTGAATTTAGATAATCAACCATGATCATATTGAATGGTGGTGCTGGCTCGAAGGGCCGAATGGCCTACTGCTGCATCTATTTTTCTATGTTTTTATGAAATGTTGTCTATCCATTTCCCTTCATAATTGCTGCCTGACAGATTCTCCAGCAATCTGTTTGTTGCTCATGATTCCAGCATCTTTAGTCTCTTGAGTCTCCATTTGTAAACAAACTGCTGTCTAAGCAGCACAGGCTACCTAGAGATATGGTTTGCAAACTGACATGACATGAGACGTCCTTGTGTGCATCAGCCAAACATCAGACAACTGGGCCATGTCAATTGGCCTACATCAAAACAAACATCCGACATATTCAGCCGAGTTATTTTTTACCATTGTGATAGAGATCAAGGAACATTCCAGACCAGTCTTTTTTTGTCACGGCACATCAAACATGGTCCTCGGCATATTTGTTCTGTATGAATTATTAGCAAATTTGTTTACTCAGAGGATAAGGCCTCACAATGCTAATTATGGGGACACAAGATTCTGCAGAGGGAGGTATCTTGAGCAAAACACAAAGTGCCTGTACCACCTGGGGAGGGAATGGACAGTCGATGTTTTGGGGTTCGAGTGATTCTCTGTGCTTTGATGCCTTCACTTCCTTTGTTTCACAGATTCCCATTGAAAATCTTGGTGATCTTCCTTAGTTACGCCCTTTTGGTGCAAAAACCTGATCTCCACTTCTAATTCCATAAAAATACAAAAATGTTACATGGTGGGTTACCACATCAATGAGATTCCAGTGAAAAATACATGTACAAAGAAAGAAATATCTGCCTTCATTTTATTGTTTGCCCAAAACACCATCTGCCTTGTTAGCTACAATTTTGGGCAAACCATTATGTGGGCAACATTGGCTTATTATTCACTTCCATTTCCCCAGCCTTTCTCCTCTCCACCCCCAGCCCTTCCCTCCCTCCAGACCGATCCACGGCACCTTGGTTAAGCTCAGTTAGGGGTATTTTGCAACTCATCTGTCCAATCGTGCAAAAAATTCTCAGCTGAGCTGATCGCTTAATGGTGGGCATTGCCAGATAATTCAATGGGAGATTCCAGCTCCTGAAGGTTTTGTTGGGAACCAGCTTTGTCAGTGAGGGTTTAGCGGAAAGGTTCAATCATTTGCAATGAACTCCACTGAATCTTATGACCAGGAACAAAATTAAGACCTGTCAGTTCCTCCAGATCTGATTGAAAGTCTGAATTTGAAGGTAGGATAAAGGTCACCTGTGTGACCTTAAGTGCAGCCCACAAGTCATCTGTTATTGAGCAAAATTGAATGCATCATCCTCTCTCGGAGAAATGATAACCTCCAGTTCATCCTTCCACAGTTCAGTCCTGAATACACGCACTGCCAGTGAATTTGTGACAGGTCTTGGTAACCTGCTGAAAGATCAACAAAGCCAGAAGTTCCATTATGTGTAAACTATTTGGTGCTGAGCACAATAACATGACTTCTGTTGCTTCTGTACTCCAATTCTGCTCTGGACATTCAAAGAACAGCTTATTTTTGTGGTGACAATATTCACTCTCAAAGCTTAAACAGCAGCTTCATGTTAGACACTTCTGAACAAGATTACAACTCCAGTCTCCTTCATTGTCCAATCTTTATAACACATGATATCTCATGCTCGATAAAATAAATAAAATTGCAGAAGCAAATGATTGCCATAATAGGATCCTTTCAGGTTTGTGCCACTTGTGATTAAGTACAATAAAACCCCTGAGTTCTGGGATTTTCCATGCCTAGACACTGTGAAGAATTTGTTCAAAAAAAATTGCTCAACCTGCTCAGATGCTTTCTGCCAAAATCCTTTGTCAATTTAAAAACTTAGCAGATCTCTTAACCTAGTCTCCCTGGAGACATTCAAAATGAAAAGCAATTAATGCAACAAACGAACTCCGATTCTAATGGGATAATCAGTGGTAATTAGTTCCCAAATTATTTGGATTCGTAAAGCTAATGCTAAACACGTCATCCAGAATTACCAGAAAAGAGCAAATGAAAGAGACAAATTGGAAGTATAACAGGAAAAAAATCTGAATAACCTCTTAAACAAACGTTATAGCTCAGAAACTGGATCACCCTGTGCACATTTTTTCTTGCACAAGCTTATCTAATTTTGATTTTACTTGGAGTAGACCATGCTGAGAGCATTTATAGCAGAAACATTGCCAATTATGCATAGGGTGATTCAGAAGTTATGGATTTATATGGATATAGTTGGCATTAATATAGTGGCATTAATATAAAGGAGAACTAGTCTTCAAAGAAAACCTCCTCAAATGTAAAGTACAAGCCGTAATCAACTTTGAAATTAAAAAGCTGTTTGTGCATTGTAAACATAGTGCTTTCGACAGAGATCAAGCTTTAGGCTTTATAGAGACACTAGACCAAGGGGGACCCGTTGGGTCCCATCCCTCAACGTGCGGTTGCGAGGGGGTGCGGCCTGCGGCGTCACACACACACACACTAAACACCCCGTCACACACACACTAACCACCCCCCCCCCCCACACACACACACACATTAACCACCCCTTGATATGATATTAATACTATTCATTGGCTCCTTTTACCCCATCCCTGCCCTATCTCGAATGGCAGAGAGAGTGGGGCAGAGAAAGATAGAGAGGGAGAGGGGGGGAGGAAGAGGGTGGGAGAGAGGGGGGAGAGGGGGAGTGGGGAGGACGGGGAGGAGAGGAGGGGGAGGAGAGGAGGGGGGGGTGGGGAGGAGAGGGGTTGGAGAGGGGGGGGGAGAGGGAGAGATAGAGAGGGGGAGGAGAGGGGGGGGGTGGGAGGAGAGGGGATGGGGAGGGGAGGGGGGATAGGGGAGGGGAAGGGCAGAGTGGAGGGGAGAGGGGGCAGTGGGGGAGAGGAGGAGGGAAGGGGGAGGAGGAGGGGGGAGGAGGGAGAGAGAGGGAGAGGGCAGACTGCGGGTGGGCAGCGGGCTTCAGCAGCTCTCGGACCGCGCAGGACCTCTGAGGCCCTCGGAAGCCCAACCAAATTACTGCATGTTCAGCGGCTTCAATCCAGAGCCCTGGGGGGAGAGGGCTGCGGGCGGGGCGGGGCACGGCACTGCAGACGGCCGGCCGAGTGAAGTCGACTCCGAGCGGGAGGTGACACAGCATGTCTGGGTGGGTGGTTATGTAACTCGCAGCTCGTTGGAAAACAGTGCCCAGCAGGCTGCGTGTTGAAAACACTGCATAGCTGGCCGCGAGGAGCAGAGCCATTCTGATATCATCAGCTCATTAACTTCAGCTCGTTTACTTCAAAAATAATTTGCGATTTGTGAACAATTTTAACAAAAAACTGAAGAAAAAACGAATCAAATTTTCAGACGCGATTTTTGAGATCATGAGGTAAATCTATCGGAATATGTAAAATTGTCACCGTTGGCGCGTCGTATTTTCGAAGAGATGTGAATCACACATACACAAATACACACACAAATACACAAATACATCCACATGTATTGGATCAGAATTTTATACGTATATAGATAGAGATACAGTGCATAAACATGGCTTTCGGCCCACTGAGACCGCGCCGGCCAATCATCACTCCCATACACTAACACCATCCTACACACTAGAGACAACTTACAATTGTTACCGAAGCCAATTCACCTACAAACCTGTGCGTCTGTGGAATGCGGGAGGAAACTGGAAAAAACCCACGCGGTCAAGGGGAGAATGTTCAAACTCAATACAGATAGCACCCATATTCAGTGTTTCTGGCACTGTAAGGCAGCAACTCTACCGCTGCACCACTATGCCATCCAGGCTATTGGCCCACAGTGGGAGGCGGCTCAGGTGACATGGTTTGCAAATTGATGCGACCTGAAGATGTTTTTGTGCGTATCAGCCAAACGTAATACATGGTAGCATCTTAGTGGGTCTGCATCAAACCTGGCACGAGACACCTTCACCAATGTTATTTCATAGAGAGTCATAGAGTCATACAGCATGGATACAGGCACAACAGCCCAACGTGCCCACCCCGACCAACATGTCCCATCTACACTAGTCCCACCTGCCTGCGTTTGGCCCATATCCTTCTAACCTGCCCTATCCATGTACCTGTTTAATTATTTCTTAAATGTTGCGATAGTACCTGCCTCAACTCTCTCCCTCTGGCAGTTTGTTCCATACACCCACCACCCTTTGTGTGAAAATGTTACCCCTCAGATTCCCATTAAATCTTCCCCCCCTTCACCTTAAACCTACTGTATGCCCTCTGGTTCTCGATCCTAAACCCTTTAAACTTCCACAACTTCTTTTCAGTAGTATAACCTCTGCAGTCGCGAGTAATGCTTCTAATAACAAGCTTAGCCTGATTATCCAACCCACTGATGCCAGCTTCTGCTGTCACTGACAGTAATTACTTGCATTTCTAGTTGAAATGGGGTCAGACCAGCAGAGTGACTCAACAACTGTTGCACCACCAACCTTCCTCCAAATGGACAACTGTCAAACCAGCTACACTGTGGGTTCCTGACAATGGGATTGATATCTCCTGCCAATCCAGGCAGTGTCAAGATCTATTGATCTTGGGTAGGGCATGGGCCCATCTCTCTGGTGCAGTTTCAATCGGAATCAAAGCTACCTCTACAGGCTTTACAAGTGGATTTGTGATCAGCAGATTAGGTCTTCAAATAGCAACACTTTGGAAATTGGTGGTGCAATTCATTCCTAAACCTGGTCCTTCAATGTATTTTCTCACCCTAGACATTCCTTTTGCTCCCTGCTCCAATCGGACAGAAGAAACAGAAGCTTGAAAGCAGACGCAGGAACAGCTTCTTCCCTTCTGTTAACAGACTTCGGAACTATCCATTCTGAAGATGGGGCGTTGTTCAATTCATCTCTACCCCATTGTGGACATTGGACATTATCTCTGGAACTGGTGCGCTACAATGCTGGGAACTATATTCTGCGCTCTGTATCTTTCACTTTGCTTGGAAGATAGACACTAAACTTTTACTTCGCTCTACCTATTGTACATGAGCTGGGCTTATTGTATTTACAGTATGTATAGTATTACCTGATTTGATTGGGTAGCATGCAAAACAAAGCTTTTCACTGTAACTTGGTATGCGTGACAAAAAAACCTAAACCTAAACCTTCCTGTAGGTAAGGGAATCCAATGGGCTGGTAAAAAAGTTACAACTCACTTAAGTTACAAAACTTGATTAGTCAGAGGGTAGTTATCTGTGGAACATTGCCACAGAGGGCTGTGGAGGCCGTTAGTGGATATTTTTAAGGAAAAGACCGACAAATTCTTGATTAGAACGGATGGCAGGGGTTATAGGGAGAAGGCTGGAAAATGGGATTAGGCCAAGTCAAATCAAGTTTATTTGTCACATACGCATACGAGATGTGCAGTGAAATGAAAAGTGGTAATGCATGCGGAATGTGCAAAAAACTACAAAACAGAATAGAACAGAATCAGTTATTGCATATTGGTGAGAGAAAAAAAAGATGGCATAGATCAGCTATGATTGAATGGCGGAGTAGACTTGGAGGGCCGAATGGCCTGATTCTACCCCTATAACGTGAACATGAGAAAGGATTATTTTAAAAATACCGCACGTAAATTGGCTTTTGGTATTTGGTATTTTAAATATGCATAAATCAAACACGTGTAAAACACAAGGTGCCTGTATTTGAATAACTGAGAGAAAGTAATTGTAAGACTAGATAGCCTTGCATTTGGTTATGTGATCTCAAAATGTGATCTCCAGATTCAGGGACAGTTTCTTCACAGTTGTTATCAGGCAACTGAACCATTCTCTCACCGGCTAGAGCGTGGTCCTGACCTCCCATCCAACTCACTGGAGACTTTTGAACTATCTTTAATTGACTTTATCAGACTTAATCTTGCACTAAATGTTATACCTGTTATCCTATATCTGTACACTGTGGAAAGCTTGACTGCGATCATGAATAGTATTTTTAAGGACTGGTTAGCACACAACAAACAACCTTTTCACTGTTCCTCAGTACATGTGACAATAATAAACAACATTTAAAATCTATAAAGACTGTGAGCTAGACACAGTTCCACCGGCATCTTTAAATTCATGGGGAATACCACAGTTGTTGGACAAATAACGGGTAACGATGAATCAGAGTACAGGAGGGAGAATGATAATCCAGCTGAACGGTGCTAGTACTACTTTCTTGCTTTCAGCATTGGCAAGGTCAAGGAGTACATAATGGCTTCAGGAAATGAAAGCCCAGGGACCATGCATCTGTCCCCAATGGCGGGACAGCAGTGGAGAGAGTCAACAGCTTCAAGTTCCTGAGTGACATTTCTCTGGCCCAGCACATCGTGCAAGTAAAGCATAAGCACATTGATGTATTGCAAAGAAAAGTCATCAATGTTTCGACACAAGAAAGGATTGACTAGACTTGAATTTAGAAGGATGAGAGGGGATCATATAGAAACATATAAAATTCTTAAGGGATTGGAGAGGCTAGATGCAGGAAAAATGTTTCCAATGTTGGGGGAGTCCAGAAGCAGGTGTCACAGTTTAAGAATAAAGGGTGGGCCACTTAGGACTGAGATGAGGAAATACTTTTTCACCCAGATAGTTGTGAATCTGTGGCATGCTCTGCCACACAAGGCAGTGGAGGCCAATTCACTGGCTATATTCAAGAGAGAGTTAGATATAGCTCTTAGAGCTAATGGAATCAAGGGATATGGGGAGAAAGCAGGAACGGGGTACTGATTTCGGATGATCAGCCATGATCATATTGAAAGGCGGTGCTGGCTCAAAGAGCCGAATGGCCTACTCCTGTACCTCTTTTCGATGTTGACACGCTTATGAATTTGTGGAGATCTGGCATGTTTCTGAATATTCTGTCAAATCTCTGCAAGAGTTTGGTGAATTGCAGAGGGACTAGTTGCACCCTAGTCTGCTTCAGTGATTGAACATTCAAGAGCATAGGAGGCTGCAGAAAGTGGTGACATTGCCCAGTCCATCACAGCTATTGACCTCCCCACCATTACCGTCTTCTCCCTGTTCCCTCTGAACAGAAAGTACAAAAGCTTGAAAGTGCAAACCACCAAACTCAGGAATTGCTTATTCCCTTCCATTACCAGGTTCCTGAACAATCCTTCCACAAATTAGGGCACTGGCCAATTCACCACTATCCCATTACGGACATTGGACTTTGTCTATGGAACTATCATTGTTGAAAATGATATTCCGTAAACTGCATCTTCCTCTTTTCTCTACCTATTGCATTTGAATTTGACATGACAGTATTTATGTATAGGATTATCTGATTGGATAGCAAGCAAAGCAAAGCTTTTCACTGTACCTCGGAACACTTGACACTAATAAGCCTAGAAACATATTTTATAGAAACATATAACATTTTTAAGGGATTGGACAGGCTAGAAGCAAGGAAAATGTTTCCGATGTTGGGGGAGTCCAGAAGCAGGGGTCACAGTTTAAGAATAAGGGGTCGGCCATTTAGGACTGAGATGATTAAAAACGTGGAATTCTCTGCCACAGATGGTAGTTCACTGGATGTTTTCAAGAGAGAGTTAGATTTAGCTCTTGGGGTAATGGAATCAAGGGATATGGGGAAAAAGCAGAAATGGGGGTACTGATTTTGGATGATTAGCCATGATTATATTGAATGGCAGTGCTGGCCTACTGCACCAATTTTCTATGTTTCTATGTAAACCTAAACCTAAAATCCTCTACCTTTGCATTTGTCAGTCCAAGAACTTTACAAGGCTCCAAAATGAATTTGGGCAATGTTCTCTGGATGTAAAGGATGAAAGGACATGTAATCAATCTGATTTTCTGGCAGTTCACCATTTTGTTATGTGTTCTGCCACTAAACGCAAATGTTATTAATGCACACCTCTGTGACCGGGCCAAAAGCATAACTGGCTGAATCTTTGCTGAATGAAATTCTTTCAATGCAAAAGGTTTGAATCAATAGTGCAACTGAACTGTGACAACCATTTAAAAAAAAAAAGCAAATTGGTGTTGTTTTACCAGATTGGGTCGGTGATCAATATTTTGAATCAGAAATGGATGACATGCTACAGACAGCTGTGATTTCTACTGTTTGGCTTTGAAATGAAACGGCGGTTCAGGAAGAGCGGTCAGCAAAAATAAGCATGTTGAGCTTGAATACTTCATAGGGTATTAGTTGGCCTGAGCTGCTTGTTGCAAGGTAAATGAATAATATTGAACAAAGTCAACTCTCTTCTTTACCACGCGATGCAAAAGTTCAACAATCCCATATTTACCTGACACCGTGATTCATGTTGCTGCAAGGAATAAATAACTCAAATAATCGATAACTGAAACTATATTTAAGAGACAGCTGTGATGCTCTGTCTCTGGGACACAGCACTGTGGATTTGAACCTCATTCCAGAGATATAAATGGGAAATCTAGTTGCCACCTCAGTACCATACTGAGGGAGTGCTGTACTGTTGGTGACATCCTTACATGTTAATTGGAACAACTGTCTACCGTCTTGGATGGATGTATAAAGTTTGTTTGTGTCACTTTAAATAAGATTATGGTGTACCATATGATTATTTGTCCTTGACTCAATATCACTTAAATAGGTTATCCAAGAGTACTGTGTTAATGAGAAATCTTGCTATGTGTAAATGAAGTATCACATTTCCCTCAATGTAACAGATCACATTTGAGAAGAGAACGGTCCTGCAGAAATGCCAGACTTCCTTTAGTTTCTCCAGCTTTTTGTGTAACCCTTTCCTTTATTTCATTCTTCTCTTTAGAATGGTTGTAATGCTTTTAGAGGGAAGTAGATGAAATTCAAACAGCTACTTACCTAAATGATACCGATGCCCTTAAACAACTTATGCAGATACACTTTCCACATGGAGTGGATTCAATGAATGGATTCAATGCGGAGTGTTAGTGGCATGAAAAAAAAAACGGTTTATTTCCCTCCTGTGAGTGCAGATGCCGCACTATCTTCTAATGCTCTAGTTAGCAGCTTGGATGCAAAAAAACAGATGCTAGCATCAACATCAAGCTAACACAGGAGTTGCAGTGTG
Organism: Okamejei kenojei; assembly: GCA_035221665.1. Lineage (NCBI taxonomy): Eukaryota > Metazoa > Chordata > Chondrichthyes > Rajiformes > Rajidae > Okamejei > Okamejei kenojei. The sequence continues at coordinate 80,714,036 of CM069137.1, forward strand.
TGGCCATCTGTTAGGGAACAAGTAGGACTACAGAGCCTTTTCCACCTAAAAGCTGTGACCAGCTAATCTTCTAAATCCACGATTGAACTCACATTTCTTATGGAATTCCCTCCGTTTAACAACTGTCATTAGACACCAAAATTGTGGATTCCATTTGTTGTAGATGAAAAATAAATAATTAATTAGCATATTATATTAAAAGTTATGACTGGGCATTGTTCTCACAGTGTTATTGTCTAAACTCATTTTTTTAATGCTCTGATTAAAGCCGCTGCTGTCATTTCTAGATTTGCCCTGTTTAAAACTTTACGTTACGCATCTACATGCACTTACTGTGCAGGCAACTATTTAACCTTAAACACATTTTGCAGCTACCTGTTGCCAAGTTGGAAAGCAAATTAGATAACTACTCACAAAATCAGAAAGGAACTGTGAACAAATTACCACTAGCTCCACATTGAGCAGACTGGGGAAGAGTTTAGGTTAGTTTGGTTTAGAGATACAGCGTGGAAACAGGCCCTTCAGTCCACACCGACCAACAGTCACCTTACACACTAGGAACAATTTACAGAAGTGAATTAACCGACAAACCTGAACATCTTTGGAGTGTGGGAGGAAACTGGCGCGTCCGGAGAAAATCCAAGCGGTCACAGGGAGAACGTACAAACTCCGCACAGACAGCACCCGCAGCCAGGATTGAACCTGCATTTCTGGCACTGTAAGGCAGCAACTATAGACAATAGACGCAAGAGGTGCAAGAGTAGGCCCTTTGGCCCTTCGAGCCTACTCCACCGCTGCGACACTGTGCTGCCTTTGTTTTAAGTTCCATATGTCTTTTTGTTGGAAAAAGTATTTTAAATTTAATATAGGGAAATAAATCCAGCCTGGAGGAGGATTTTGGACTGAAGAAAACAACTATAAACCATTGAAATTGTGTAATTACTATGTTCCAGCTGAATGCACCATCACAGAATGTAAATGGTATTGTCGGAACCGGATCTGACAAACACAGTTCAAATATTTTAGAAAAACAGGAATAAAAAAGAACTAGAGGAGAATTGGTCTATAATAATCAGTCCTGCTTATTATTGTCCAACTGATCTGTTTCCTAATATTTTAGGGTGGCACAAAAAGGGATTCTACTCCCTCAAAGTTTAGCTGGAGTGAGAACAAACCCAACATGGACGGACGGCACAGTGGCACAGCTGGTAAAGTTGCTGCCTCACAGCACCAGAGGTCTGGGTTTGATCCTGACCTTGGGTGCCATCTGTGTGGAGTTTGCATGTTCTCTCTGTGGCCGTGTGGGTGCCCTGTAGGAGGATCTGTAGATTAATTGGCCTCAGTAACATTGCCCTTCATGTGTATCGTGGTGGATGAAAAAGTGAGGGAACATTGAATCAGTGTGAATGGGTGATCGATGGATAGTGTGAACCTGGGAGTCTGAAGATCCTGTTTCCATGTTGTATCTTTAAACTAAACTATCTACAAAAAGGTACAGTTATAACATTCCATTAGAAATTTATTTTTTAATCTATTGTAATATTTTTGCATGTTTTTCATTTTCAGAGAATCATCATTAATAATCATAGTCATAGAGTTATACAGCACAGAAACAGGTCCTTTGGCCCATCTTCATGTTGACCAAGATATCTATCTGAGCTAGTCCATCGGGACAAGGTCTCAAGTTCTTGTCAGCATTACATATTAGGCTAAGGAATACAATACTCAGAACCCACCTCTATATCTTAGTTTTGTTTCTGGCAATGCTACAACAGTTGCCTTTAGATAATATTCAATGTAGAAAAACAATGTTGATGACACTTTGGATTTGTAATTAAAACATACTGGATGTTTAGGCAATGAATGGTCTTGGTATTGGTTGGTCAAAAATACATGTACTAAAGTGAGCTATTGAGATTGTGGGACAAATTAAAGAAGGAATTTTACAAGGATGTTGTCAGGAATTGTTGGCCTGAGCTTTAGGGAGACGTTGGGTAGGTTAGGTCTTTATTCCTTGGAGTGCAGGAAGATGAAGGTTAATCTTATAGAGGGTTATAAAAGATAGGGTAGATGCTCCAAGTATTTTACCCAGGCTAAGGGAATCAAGAACCTGTGTTCATTGGTTGAATGTGAGAGGGGGAAATAGGAATCCAATAGGAATCTGAGGGAAAATTATTTCACACGGAGAGTGGTGGGTATATGAAACAAGCTGCCAGAGGAGGTAGTTGAGGCAGTGACTATAACAACATTTAAAAGACATTTGGACAGGTATAGAGATAGGAATGGTTTGGGTGGGCCAAATGCAGGCAGGTGGGACTAGAGGAGATGGGGCTTCTTGGTTAGCATGGGCAAGTTGGGTTGAAGAGCCTATTTCCATGCTGTATGACTACTAATTCCAAAGAGTGGGTTGTACATGGTTAAGGGATAACTACTGAAAGCAAAGGATGGAACTTCATCAGAGAGGTGGAGAGTTTTATCTAAGAGATGGTGTGTTGGGCTGACAGAGTGTAAGCGTATAGAAGAAGCAAAAGTTGGAAGGGGTGTAAACAAACGAGTAAGAAAATTGAACCAGTCTGAATGCAGCATTTATTTGAAAATGTGCCCTGGAAATGAATCAGTATGACATGTATTACTACTGAGGTATCATTTGTTAGCAGTATAATAGAGAAAGTTAGTTTCCTTACAATTATCCAAGGCTAGAAGATGCTTAGTATTTATACATTGATTTAAGAATCAAAGAAGAATTAATGGAATATCGTTTTTACCTTTTAATGTTGTTCTTTGCACAATTAACAACTGTGAATACTTAAAACAAACACTTGAAATGTGATCACCATGGGTGTTAGGAATTGTGCTATATTTTAGTGTCATATACTAACGTACAGTTTGTATGTTGTGGAAATATTTGATTTTAATTTCCCAACAATTTTCTCAAAGCTTCTCATGACTAATTTCGCTATAATTGTGTCATATATTAGCTCACATGGTAAGTGAGATTTGCAATGCACTTCTCCATCAAGCAGGAGGTACAGAAGCCTAAGGTCCCATGCCACCAGGTTCACAAACAGCCACTTTACTATAATCATCAAGTCTTTGAACAAACCTGCACAACCCTAATCCTCCCTCAGCAATGGAGCACTTTGGTCCACCTTTCGCACTACTATGAACTTGTTTTCTACAAGTGTTTTGTACCAATTTCTCATTTTCTTTTTTCTTTTCACTGTCGTGTATATTTTATGATTAATTCATGTATAATTTATGTTTTTGTTTGTTTGTCTGTGTTTACATGCTTGTGATGCTGCTGCAAGCACGATATTCATTGCACTTCTAACTGTTTAGTTTATTGTCACTGGTACCAAGGAATAGTGAAAAACTTTTGCTGCATGCGAATCAGTCAGTGGAATGACAATACATGATTACAGTCGGATGATCAACAGTGTAGATGCATGATAAATGGAATAACGTGAATAATTGTTTAGTGCAAGATAAAGTCCAGTAAAGTCCGATCAAAGATAATTCGAGGGACTCCAATGAGGTAGATAATTGCGTAGGACTGCTCTCAGGTTATTCGGAGGATGGTTCAGTTGCTTGATAATGGCTGGGAAGAAACTATCCCTGAATCTGGTGGTGTGTTTTTGTTTTGTGCACTGTTTTTGTGCATGTGACAATAAATTAGACTTGACTTGACTCCCTTAACTATAGCAGCACAGTGGAAGCAGCCCAAAGGAATTTCCTGTCTTCTCCTGCCTGGGTTATGGTAGGGTTATGTTCCTATGATTTATTCATAACCTGAACAGCTTGCATGTCGGAAATGAGACTGCAAAATCAAGTTCCCACATGGGAGAAAATACCTGGAAAGATGGATTGTCCCATAGGAATAGAAAGTCTAGAGAAGCAATTTTTAAAAATAGCGTTGACATTTTTAATATTAACAAATTTAGTCCATGCCCGGCTCAAGCTAATAATTATATTCTTTAAAATATTTTTACTGCAGATGAAATTTTAAATGTTATTGATGGTAACTCTAAGTTCTTGTTTTGAATGCTTCAGCCACTCTGGGCTGTGGGTAATAATCAGCCTGCAGTTGGGTTATTTAGTTCTCTTTAATCACAGGCAATCACGGTAGCGGGCAACAACATGCAGTCTCCATGTGTTCACCAGGGGACTTTCTGCGCCACACAAAATACGCCCCCAATACAACTATTGTCAGTAGGAACTAAAATTACTGTGGGCCATGACTGACTCACAAAAATCTTATACAACAACATAGAGACATAGAGCCATGGAGTCATAGAGCTATACAGTGTGGAAACAGGCCCTTTGGCCCAACTTGCCCACACTGACCAACATGTCCCACCTGCACTAGTCCCATCAGCCTGCGTTTGGCTCTAAACCTATCCAATCCACGTCTAAAAGTTTCTTAAACGTTGCAATAATATCTGCAATAATAACATTAATAGTTTTACTACAATAACTGTAGCAATGATAGATTGTATAGAATTATTATAAAATTTACAAAAATTAATGCAATACAATAAACTAAGATTGCAAGTAGATTGTCGCTGGTCTGGACAGCCTGTCTCTAGAGATACTGTAGCCTGATCTGCTGAATCCCTCCAGCACTTTGTTTTTTTGTATTCATCTTGAGTTTGATGTGACAAACCTCCAGCCAGTGTCAAGAGCCAGTGTTGCTTATAGCCTTGCAACTGTCGGCAAATCCATCTTGCCAGTCTCCCAAACACTTGTTTGTACAGGCTCTGCATAAATTCGGCCGAGGGTGACCTGCTGTAGGTTTCCTCATGTCTTGATCAGTCGATCATTTCAATCAAACCATTGACAGATGTGTTGGATAATCTTTTAGCAATAATGGTATATTTTCTACAGGCCCACCCTGTATTTGAGTAATTCCTCCAATTCTTCCCTGCAGATCCTTTCAAGCTCTGAGAGGTTGGATGAGGATCATCGATGCACAGCTATTTTCAGGTCCCTTCAGAGATGTTCGATCGGGTTGAAGTCCAGGCTCTGGCTGGGCCACTCAAGGACATTCACAGACTTGTCATGAAGCCTCTCCTGTGTTGTCTTAGCTGTGTGCTTAGGGTCGTTGTCCTGTTGGAAGGTGAACCTCCGCCCCAGTTTGTGGTCCTGAATGCTCTGGAGCAGGTTTTCATCAAGGATCTCTCTGTACTTTGCTCCGTTCATCTTTCCCTCGATCCTGATTAGTCTCCCAGTTCCTGCCGCTGAAAAACATCCACACAGCATGATGCTGCCACCAGCATGCTTTACTGTAGGCATGCTATTGGCCAGGTGATGAGCAGTGCCTGGTTTTCTCCAGAGGCTTGGCATTCAGGTCAAAGAGTTCAATCTTGGTTTCATCAGATCAGAGAATCTTGTCTCTCATGCCTTTTGGCAAACTCCAAGCGGGCTGTCATGTGCCTTTTAATGAGAAGTGGCTTCCCTCTGGCCACTCTACCATAAAGGCCTGATTAGTGGAGTGCTGCAGATATAGTTGTCCTTCTGGAAGGTTCTCCCACCTCCACGGAGGAATTCTGAAGCTCTGTCAGTGACCACGAGGTTCTTGGTCACCTCCCTGATCAAGGCCCTTCTCCCCCGATTGCTCAGTTTGGCCAGGCGGCCAGCTCTATGAAGAGTCCTGGTGGTTCCAAAGTTCTTCCATTTAAGAATGATGGAGGCCACTGTGCTCTTCGGGACCTGCAATGCAGCAGAAATTGTCTTATACCCTTCCCCAAATCTGTGTCTCCACACATCCTGTTTCGGAGGTCTTCGGACAATTCCCTCGTCTTCATGGCTTGGTCTTTGCTATGACGTTCACTGTCAACTGTGGGACCTTATATGGACAGGTATGTGCCTTTCCAAATCATGTTCAATCAATTTAATTTATCATTGGTGGACTCCAAACAAGTTGGCGAAACATCTCAAGGAATTAATGGAAACAGGATGAACCTAAGCTGAATTTTGAGTGTCATAGCAAAGTGTCTGAATACTTATGTAAATGTGATATTTCAGTTATTTCTTTTTAATTTGCAAAATTTTCTAAACACCTGTTTTCGTTTCTTCATTCTGAGGTATTGTGTGTAGATTGATGATGAAAAATAATGAAATTAATCCATTTTAAAATAAAAAGGCTGTAACAAAATGTGGAAAAAGTGAAGGGGTCTGATTACTTTCTGAATGCACTGTATGCCCTCTAGTGTTGGACACTTCCACCTTTGGATGAATGTTCTGAAAGTTTGTCCGATCTATGTCTCTCATAATCATAAGTTTCCGCTCAACCTCCATCATTCTAGAGAAAACAATGCAAGTTCATCCAACCTCTCTCTTTAGCTGAAATCCCCTAATCCAGGCAGCATTCTAGTCATTCAAGGGATATGGGGATAAAGCAGGAATGGGGTACTGATTTTGTATGACCAGCTGGGTCAAAGGTCAAATGGCCTACTCCTGCACTTATTTTCTATGTTTAAGAGATAGACACGAAATACTGGAGTAACTCAGCGTTTCAGTTTGCCACCCTTTAGACTGAAACGTACGGGCGGGGTGGTGGTCGGGTGGGGGGGGGGGGGGGGGGGGGGGGGGGGGCATAGGGGGCAAGGGGGGGCAAGGGGGGGCAGGGGGGGGGCAGGGGGGGCAGGAGGTGAAGAACTGGAGGCGAGAAACGATTAGGACCAATCAGGGCCAGCCACAAATCACCCAGGCATGGCATTGCCTAGTAGGTCTATTGTTGGCTCGGCAAGGTGTGATCCCAAAAGAAACAAAGTGGAGAATATAGGGGCCCAACCCAAAATGTCACCTCTCCTTTTCTCCAGAGATGCTGCATGGCCCACAGAGGTACTCCAGCACTTTGTGTCCATCTTTTGTATAAACGAGTATCTGCAGTTCTTTGTTTCAGCTTTCTGGTAAACCTACTCTGCACCCTCTCCAAAGCTTCCACGTCTTTCCTGTAATGGGGCGACTAGAACTGCATGCCCTAATGCGACCTAAACAAAGTCCTACAGAGCTGCATCATAACTCCATTCACATTGTGATCAGCTCAATCCATTTTCGGAAGCTTAGGGGTAATGACTAAATCACTGGAGTAAAAGATAGTTTAGTAAAATAGAGACAAAATGCTTCACCAGTTTAAGCAGTCTAAAAGAATTGACAGTGATACGATCAAACTTCACACTTTACTATAATTAAAGACCTAATGCAAATAGGAAAGGGATTTGGCACCTTTTTAATACATTTTAATTTGCACGATTCTAGATTGATAAGAGGCATAAGCACTTCTTGGTTCCGTTTCAACTTCAGATCAACACATAAAAATTAAATTCTGCCATCCTGCATTCCCCATTAGGCACATCAACAATCTTGATTTATAGTTAATAGATTCTTCTTGTGATTAAAATTGTGAAGCTTGTCATGTTACACTCCATTAGATGTGTATGTGTCTTTGTTTTTCAGGGGATTAGTGACACATTCTGCGGCCCCAACACTGTCAGTGGAAACTTGGCAATTCACAATTGAATTGTGGGACTTGATTATTGCTCATGGTCTAAAGACAACAATATAATCGTTAAGAAGTGCTCTGCAATGTTTATTCTTCTCATTAACGTTTCAAGCAACAACCCCTCTTTATAAGGGATGAAGATCTTTTTACTCTGTTTAGTTTAGAGATACAGCGTTGGAACAGTCCCTTCATCCCACCGAGTCCACACGAACCAGCGATCCCTGCGCATTACACTAGCCAACACACCAGAGACAATTAACAATCTTTACCAAAGCCAATTAACCTCCAAACCTACATGTCTTTGGAGTGAGGGAGGAAACCGGAGCACCCGGGGAAAACCCATGAAACTAGAAATGGGTAGAACGTGCAAACTCCGTACAGACAGCACCCACCGTCAGGATCTATTCCAGGTTTCTGGTGCTGTGAGGCAGCAACTCTACTGCTGCGTCACCGTGCCGCCGTAAACTTGTAAGTTTATAACCTCTCTGGTTAAAAGCTTTTCATTGCAATATGAAAAGAACAATTCCCCCTATTTTAAGTGATAATTCTTTACTTTCAGTATGTTTGGACTGCAGCTAAGTCACTTTCAGCACCCCAAATGTCTGCTTTTGAAAGCGTTGTGCTATTGCAATATAATGGCCTATCCTGTTCTCATCACTTCCATTTGTGACACTTTATGGATGCCCTTTTAATAAATCGTCACTCACCTCTGCAGAATCTAATAACATTTTCCCCAACCAACTAGGGCTTTTACTAAAGCACTGGAAATACTGCAAATCTCCTGCCAATCTTCAATGCATTATAGAAGCCAAAGCACTTTTATGTAAGATAGAAGTTTTGGAAATTGCTTTCTATTATTTTAGATTAAACAGCTGAATAAGTGATTAAAGGAGGCATGGTACAAAGGCTTATCACCTGGCTACCTTTATTTGTAATTTGTTGACATTCTGATCCATGTCTCCCTGATGGCCCTGTATTCCTGTAATAATGACAGGAGTATTCAGTTTAATTATATCCACAATTAGGGCGGCAAGGTGGCGCAGCGGTAGAGTTGCTGCCTTACAGCGCTCGTAGCGCCGGAGACCCGGGTTCGATCCTGACTACGGGCGCTGTCTGTGCAGAGTTTGGACGTTTTCCCTGTGACCTGCGTGGATTTTCTCAGAGATCTTCTGTTTCCTCGCACACTCCAAAGACATACAGGTATGTAGGTTAATTGGCTTGGTATAAATGTAAAAATGGTCCCTTGTGTGTGTAGGAGAGTATTAATATGCGGGGATCGCTGGTCGGTGCAGACCCGGTGGGCCAAAGGGCTTGTTTCCATGCTGTGTCTCTAAACTAAACTAAACTAAATAATAATTACAAGATCCAGTGAGGGTTTATTGAATCATCTGTGAGGTTTAATATTAGGCCGTGGGCTGAACAACGAAAATATGTCTAGAATTTAACTTCTGTGACCGATGTCTGGTATCTACTTGAAATTTGGCACAGAGTTAGGTAAAATATAATTGAGAAGAAATTCATAACTCGTCGGTGCAAAAAATTGCACATTAATTAATTAAGCTAAATAGAAAATGTAACAGCGCCCCCTTGTGCTCAATAATAGGTAGCTGTATTTTACTCTATGGGGATCTGTGGTAGCACCGAGACGCGAATGGGAACATTGAATACTATTACGCCAATTACATGGGATGGGTAACTCATCACTGCCGGAATTTCAGTCTTTTAATCCGTGATCTGCAGAGAAGGACGCTGGTGAATATGAGGCGACTTTTGGAACAGGTTCAGGAGGTGAAACTCAGGCAAGAGTCCAACTGGAGGTGAACAGTGAGTGAGACTGCCACAGAGGTCCCAGGTTACACCGGCTCCTGAACCTGCCTAATTAATGGGTGACGGCAGATCCTATGCGTTGCCCAGTTTACTGAACCCCACTGATTGCCAGTTACTTTCCTCTGGTAGACACACTTGCTGGAGTAACCCAGCGGGTCAAGCAGAATCTCTGGAGAAAATGGATAAGGCGATGTTTTGGGTCCAGACCCTTTTTCAGTTTGGGAGTGAGGGGAGAGAGAAGCTAAAGATATCTGTGTCTCTCAGTCTGAAGTAGGGACTCAACCCCAAACATCACCTATTCCTTTTCTCCAGAGATGCTGCATGTCCCGCTGAGCTACTCTAGCATCATGTGCTACCGAGGAAAGTAACTTTGTTTTTTTGCACGAACCAGTGTCCAGCATCACTGGACTTGATCTGGATGAGTCAGTACACTGTTCATTAAGTCAATCACTGCCTGACCTCAGGCTGCCTCCCAACCCATCTCGGAAAATGAAGCATGACCCGTGATACATTTTGGGGTCACGGTGAGGCCTATCCCCTCTCTGTACAGCAAGATCATTCCTCACTGCATTGCCGGGAACCTGTTGATTAAAATCGATCCAACCACCGCTCTCGTTGTAAGTGAAATGAACAGGCGGACCTTTCTCATCCCTATGGTAATCGATGAGATGTGTTGTATTCCTCGCTCCCGGGTTTATATCAATTCAAACGTGGACACACTAAACAGCAAAAGTAGACTGTATATACGAAAGAAAACTCGACAATCTCACAATAATAATCATGTCTTGGACCGGTCTCCTTTTTGGAGAACATTGTTACTTTAGTACAGTTGTGTATTCAAAGTATTCTTATCCAGAGTCTTCCTCAAAGTTGAACTCTTTCAAGCGTATGCATGCACAGTAATCTGCAGTTCACTCTCTTGTAAAAATTAGATGACAACTTGCTGAAAGTTCACAGTAATCATCAATCATTGTCATGGTTTATTATGGTGTACGATAATCATGTGAGGTTATTTGTATTATTGTTTTCACAGTTAAAACCTTCCTCTCCGCCATGATCCCAGTGTGCTGCCTGCCTAGCTAGCCTGAAACACAGCTCGTGATTGGTCAATTGGCGTCCGACTCAATGTCAAACGTGCTTTGATTGGACAATCACTGCTCGGAAAATTTGAGGGTTTTTTTCCATATTTAAAAAATATGTGCAGGTTTTTTTCTTGACGAGTTTCAGATATGATTTCTATAATATTTTTACATAGTATGTTATAAATACAGGATATGTGGGTCACGAAATGAAACAAAAAAGCACCTCGGCCCACGGTCTATATGGAGGTAAAAAGCTCTCCCATAGACAGAAAAATGATCAATACAGCCTCACACACTTCTGAGTTGCCTAGGCCAGTATCAGTGATTGTCATGTATTGTCCGTCACAGAAGACTCTGATTTACGGACTGTTCCCAGGGACGCATTCAGAGACTGACATCGAGTGCTGCTGGAAGATCATCAACTCGGTGAAAGACGCTCTTTAGTCTGTCTGAGAGCTGTTGACCACCCAGCAGAGCGAGATGTCCGTCAGGGAATATTGCCGACTGGCTAGCTGCAGGCTGCAGGAGTACGTGCTGAGGGACGCACTGAAGCTCGGTGCAGCCAACGCCAAGGCTCTGTGGGGAAGGACCGCAATCTAGGGTCCTTCTACTGCTGGATATGGGGGGCAGGGTGTGATGGAGAAGCCCCTCAAAATAAGGGAAGGGATTCCACGCCAGTGAGCTACATAAGTGGCAAGGGTGTGGGGTAAAATTTGTGTAATTTGTGTAAGCAGTATTGAATGTATGTATAGCCTTTGAGAATGTCGGATGGAGTTTTGTAAGGATTATGTATTGTATATATTTATTTCTCGAATAAAGTATATTATGAAATTTTAAAAATGTATTGTCATGTCTTCTGCTGACTGGTTAGCATGCAACAAAAGCTTTTCACTGCACCTCGGGTACACATGACAATAAACTAAACTAAACTAGTGAGGAAATTATAACTCTTCTAACATAACCATGAGGGATGAGAAAGTAAAAGAAAACACTTAATTACACAACAAAATATAGCATTTGATGCTGACAAGCATCAGTTCCAGTAGCTACGTATTTTTGTTTTGTATCATCAAGGGGCAGTTTACATAGAGAGAATGTGGCTCTACATTACAGAGAGACTGCAGATGCAGGAATCTTGAGCAAAAGCCAAACTGTCCATTATCCTCCCCAGATGCTGCCTGACCCACTGAGTTCCTCCAGCAGTTCGTTTTTGGCCTTATCCTACATTTATTTAGAAAGACTTAATAGCCTACTTCAAATGAGCAATACTAATTTTTTTTGGCATTGTAACTCAAATTTATTTTAATGAAATGGATTACCACATGATATCAAACTAAATTCCCTTTGTGTTGAGTTCAACAAGAATTGGCGAAATAAGCAGGATTTATCCTGACCTCCATTGCGTTATTGCATACTGCACAATTTTATTGAGCCTGATTTAACTTTGCTGTCACTGCTTCTTTGACAGTCAGCTTCAATTTTCCTCCCTCAAAAGATGAAACAATGACACTTAAAAGAAATACTCTCGTTCTCATTAGATGCATGGATCTTTTCAGAAGTGTTCACGATTTTAGAACAAAATCAATCTCATTTTTTCAACATTCCAATATTGAAAAACAAAATGAAGCCTTTATTATTTTAATTTGTACGGCTTTGCAAATGTAATTACATTGGTAGTAGGCATGGATCTAGGTGGTAGGCAAGTGCACAAATTACATAGCAGATTCATAAAATGTGGGACCAAAATTCAGGAAAGGACCCGGGGAGCTGCGCAGCGGGAATGTTTCGGGGAGCCAAGTGCGTGGCGGGAGTGACCTATGGGGAGCTGCGCCGGCCCGATCCACCCACCGAACAACCACGCCACAGCCGACCAGAAAGACGACCGAAGGCCGGGACGCGCCTTGGTAGGCCCGACTCGCCCCACAGGCCTCCCAGGGAACTGCGGTGAAGCTCAGCATCAATGGAATCCTCGGTGGTGGTGGGGCATGGCTGTCGAAGAGCGTGAGGGGGGAGGGGAAGACAATGGGGATCTGGCATGGGGAGGACCACCATGAGGGAGGGTGAGTGAACAAAGGGGGACCCGGTGTGGAAGGGGGGGGGGCACTCTAGTTTAGAATCCTCTGCCCAGGGGATAAGTCTGTGTTCATTTGTTCTGGTGAAGACGCTGTCCACACGGCAGCAGTCGCTTGTCTTTTTCTTTTTTCTTTTCACTTTTTAATTTCAAGTTTTTTGTACCTTGTGTGTTGTGACTGTCGACAGACCAATTTCCCTCCGGGGATGAATAAAGTTCATTGTATCATATTGTATCATATTGTAAACATACAGACAATGGTGAGCTACGTGATGAAAGGATAGTCCATGATATAAGAGCAGTATTAGGCCATTCGGCCCATCAAGTCTACTCTGCCAGTCCTCCATGGATGATCTATTTTTTCCTTTCCTACCCCATTCTCCTGCCTTCTCCCCATAACCTTAGTCGCCCTTGCTAATCATCAACTAATATCTAATGACCTAATAAGTCACTTTGGAAAAAAGATATACACCAGTTAAGTTTGAAATATCAGATGGACATGCATCGCAATAGAATGGTGGAAACAAACAAAGCCTGACAGTACAAGTTATATTGCAGATGGGGTGGAAGGTAAGACAACAAATCAACCCTTTACAGTCCAGCCTCACTGCCCAGTCTCATTGTGCCTGCACCTACCAGGACAGGATACAGAGGGCCTGGAATATCCAATACTCCAACATTGTTGTCTGGGCAACAACATTGAGAACATTTGCATCTCAAATCCCTCAAAGCTTTGTCAGCTGTCAAAGCCCTGCTCTAAGCTCTGAGGGGTGTTAATCAGTTTTTGTCTCTGTTATTTAGAAATAGGTCAAATCTTGTAGGGTACTTGGAACAATCCCTGTTCCGGGCGTACACTCGCCCTATCCCCGAACTCTATCTCGGCTACATTGCCGAGTGCATTGGTGCTACCTCCTGCACTTGTGCAGGACTCACTGACTTCATCCACTTCAAGACTAATTTCCATCCGGCACTCAAATTCACCTGGACCATTTTCGACATCTACCTACCGTTTTTTGATCTCACCTTCTCCATCGCAGGCAACAGACTACTGACCGACATCTACTGACTCCCATAGCTATCTTGACTACAGTTCTTCCCAACCTGCTTCCTGTAAGGATTCTATCCCCTACTCCCAATTCCTCCCTCTACGTTACATCTATGCACAGGATGAGGTGTTCCATACTAGGGTATCGGAGACGTCCTAATTGTTCAGGGAATGGGGGTTCTCCTCTTCCATTATAGCTGAGGCTCTCACCAGGGTCTCCTCTATATCCTGCAGCTCCGCTCTTACTGCTCCTCCTCCTATTCGTACCAAGGACAGAGTCCTCCTTGCCCTCACCTTCCACCCCATCAGCCGTCACATACAACATATAATCCTCCAACATTTTCACCACCTCCAACGAGATTCCACCACTGGCCTCATCTTCCCATCTCCTCCCCTTTCTGCTTTCCGCAGAGGCCGTTCCCTCAACAACTCCAAGGTCAATTCGTCCCTTCCCACCCAAACCACCCCCTCCCCAAGCATTTGCAACGGCAGGAGATGCAACACCTGTCCCTTTATCTCCCCCCTCAACTCCATTCAAGGACCTAATCAGTCTTTCTAGGTGAGGCAGAGGTTCACCTGCACCTCCTCCAACCTCATCTACTGCATCCGCTGTTCCAGGTGTCAACTCCTCTATATCGACAAGACCAAGCGCAGACTCTGCGATCGTTTAGCTGATCACCTCCACTCAGTCTGTCTTAACCAACCTAATCTCCCAGTGGCCCAGCACTTCAACTCCCCCTCCCATTCTCAATCTGACCTTTCTGTCCTGGGCCACCTCCATTGTCAGGGTGAGGCCCAGTGCAAATTGGAGGAACAGCACCTCATATTTCGCTTGGGTAGTCTGCACCCCAGCAGTATGAACATCGACCTCTAATTTTAGATAGCCCATGCTTACTCCTTCCTTCCCCTCCCCCTTCTCCATTCTCCCACAGTCCTACTGTCTCCACCTACCCCCCCCCCCACCCCGACATCAGCCTGAAGAAGGATCTCGACCCGAAACGTCGCAAATTCCTGCTCTCCACAGATGCTGCCTCACCCACTGTGTTTCTCCAGCATTTTTTGTCTACTTTCAAATCTATGAAAGACATCATCAATTATTTTAAACTACTATTTAAATAAAACCATACAACATATGGAGGATGAGGGGTGCGCTTATAGAGATGTACGATAATCAAGAGAGGAATAGATCGGGTAGACGCACAGTCTCTTGCCCAGAGTAGCGGAATCAAGAACCAAAGGACATAAGTCTAAGATGAGGGAAGAAAGATTTAATAGGAACCTGCGGGGTAACTTTTTTCACACAAAAGGTGGTGGGTGTATGGAACAAGCTGCCAGGGGAGATAGTTGAGGCGGGTACTATCGCAACGTTTAAGAAACATTTGGACAGATACATGGAGAGGACATGTTTAGAGGGATATGGGCCAAACTCAGGCAAGTGGGACTAGTGTAGATGGGACATGTTGATCAGTGAGGGAAAATTGAGCCGAAGAGCCTGTTTCCACATTATATCACTCTGAGAATCTGTAAAGTAAATTAATTCACATATGCACATGTACAACTAAAAGCAATACGTTTTTGCCGTCTAACCCTCTGAGTTATTCCAGCACTTTGTGTTTATCTTTGATATAACTGCTCCTTGTTATTAGAGTAGTTTGATAAGTTTAACTTTGTCACCAGGACTTTATGGAAATAGACACAAAAGCTGGAGTAACTCAGCATCTTGGAGAAAAGGAATAGGTGATGTTTCGGGTTGAGACCCTTCTTCAGACTGAGAGTCAGGGGATAGCAAAACTAGAGGTATGAAATGGCATAGAACAAATCAGAGCCGGCACCGATGACCAAGGAGCCCACAATAGTCGATTGTTGGCTGTGGAGGAAGTGCTAACAAATGGATATGAAGGATTCTGTAGAAGGGTCTCGACCCGAACCGTCACCTATTCCTTTTCACCAGAGATGCTGCCTGACACGCTGAGTTACTCCAGCATTTTGTGTCTATGTTCGGTGTAAACCAGCATCTGCAGTTCCTTCCCACAAATGTTCTCTATGTTCTGGAATGCAGGAGTGTATTTTCCAGACTTGCTTCTGTTTTAGCAGGCAAATACCAACAATCCTGTTTGAAATTTGCACCATGCACTTGCAGGATCCAGGCTATGATGAGGGACAGGCTTAATTATTAAATATAAGGGAAATGTTCTCAAAGAAATACATAAAAGTCAGACAATATATAATTTATGATGCAGGAGAATAAGTGAAGAAGGCAATGAGTTAGAAACCTATAATCCAGAAGTAGATTGAAATGAAATAATCTGAGAAATTCTCAAGTAAACATGAAAGAGAAATGGAAAAAAGCTGACACGGAAAACCATTATTATAGAGAATATGCCATGCAATTATTAAAATTTAAGAAAGGCCACTGGCTGAAACCTTATCATTCCCTTTCGCATCTCCTCGATAGATAAAGTCAACAATATTGGGAGATGTAATAAGGGTGTGATAGTATAGAAAATATTCAGCAATAAAAAGCAGTTTAAAAAGTACACACCAAAATCGAGGTGTTAAATTGAGATGTTAATGTCCTTCTTCATATCTCGTAAGTACTATATCTCATAACTTGTTTAAGACCTTGTGACTTATGTATTAGATTCTGTAACAGTATTTTTTTTCCCATGACTGAGGCATGTTGTGTTTCTCCTCACAGGAAATTAAGATTACGCGAAGGTAAATTTGGCAGCTGATGTTGTGCATGCTGGCTGGCAGCACCTTAGCAGACTTGTAATTATACCTTCTGTTACACTGAGCTACTAAGGTGATATGTTGGCAATTCATGATGGAAAATAGCTTGTCCTGGGAAATTACGGAAGATTGCTTTCCTTCAGTGTACCTGCTGTGCTCAGTGTTATCTGACGCATTGTTCCACAAGAGAAGTGCAGAAACTCAAAATTAATTTTATATGGCTGAGTCTGATTGGCAGTAAATACTACTTCACAACCCAAAGATACATCAGATGTTAAGGGTGAGGTGAGAGGTCAGGGACTTCACTGAAAAAGAATTGTTTAATACATGGAGAGGTTGTCAATGCAAGAAAACAGTCGTAGAATCCTATAACACAGCAGGAAACATTTGGACATCTCTTGACATCTCTGTGTAAATGTCTCTGATCATTTCTTGGTATGGAGTTGTCAAGATTGTTTAAGAAGGTTTCTTTAGAGTTTAATGTAATCGCCTGGATCGAAATATTGGAGACGTAAGGAACTGCAGATGTTGGAATCTTGAGTAAGACACAAAGTGCTGGAGTAAGGGGGTCAGGCAGCATCTCTGGAGGGATCCATTTCGGGTTGGAACTCTTCTTCAGACTGAAGTCAATGTTTTGGTCAAACCTGAAACATCATTCATTCCCTCCACAGGTGCTGACTGACCTGCTGTTACCCCAGCAGTTTGTGTTTTATGGCATGAAATATTCTTTGTTTCCTTTCTTTTCTGCCTAGTCTTTAGTTGTATACGTTTATGGATTCAATTACAGCTTGTCTGTATGTATTGTTTCCAAAGGTTTCCAGAGATATTTTATATAAAGAGAGCAATTTATATCAATCCAAAAAGGATGATATTAAGATAGTCTAACACATTGATCCAAATAAACTAAGGCTTCAAGGGTGGAGAAAGCTGGGTTCATGGAGGTAATGCCATTGATTGCCAGAGATAGGTATCTGCAATCTTTCTTGTAGGAGGAGACTGCCATTGCCTGGCATTGTATAATGTGAATGCTACTAACCACTTATCAGTTCATGCCAACATGTTGCATAGTTCTTGCTGCATGCGGGAAGCGACAGCTGCAGTTACTCCTGGGTTGCAAGTAGATTTGAATTAGCTAGTTTTGCCCTGTCTGCATTTTGTTTCAGTGATACAGCACTGGAATCAGACCCTTTGGCCTAACGAGTCCACACTGACCATCGATCAACCGTTCACACTAGTTCTATGTATTCCCACCTTTTCATCCTCTACATACACATGAAGGGCAATTTACAGAGGCCAATTAACCTTCCTTTATTTTACATCAGATTTTAGAGATACAGCAGTCACCCTGTGTACTGGAACTATCCTACACACTAGGAACAATTTACAATTTACAAAAGCCATTTAACCTACAAACCTGCACATCTTTGGAGTGTGGGAAGAACCCAAAACAGCCAGAGAAAACCCACAAGATCACAGGGAGAAATGTGCAAACTCAACACAGACAGCACTCACGGTTGGAAAGGAACCTAGGCCTCTGGTGCTGTGAGGCAGCAGCTCTACTGGCTGTGTCACTGTGCTGCCTACTTATTTCCCTTATCTTATTTGCTTATTATATCACACTGCTCTGCTTATTTTCCCAGTCATGATATGTTCCAAGAGTAATGCGTACTAATGTCCACAAACAACTGGCTGATATATAATCCTTGAAGTCAGAACAAAGTCCTTCCAGCAATTAGCACACTGTTTTGTGTCAAATTCTAGAAAGCATAAACCACTTATACATTTTAAGCTTAGCCAGTAAGAATCAGTCAATAACGAGCTTGAAAGTATTGATTATCCCTTTTAAATAATGCTACTAAGGATCCTAGTGCACTCTAGTAGGCTTATATAGCATGTCATGACAGATACCATTTGTGTAAAGGTATTGATGTGAATGTCTTCGTTAATTCCTGCTGTATTTTTTTATGGAAAAGGCAGACTAATGAACGACACCAACTTAACATCTGCACTAATATTTTTGGAGCTAAATCTTCCAGTGAATGCAGCACAGCCATCAGCAGGAAGTAATTTGGAATAGAGTTATCGAGTCACAGAATCTTACAGTGCCCTTCAGCCCAACTTACCACACCAACCAACATGTTCCATCTGCACTAGAACCATCTGCCTCCATTTGCCCCCTATCCCTCTAAACCTATCCTATCCTTGTGCCTATCTAAATGTTTCTTAAACATTGCGATAGCACCTGCCTCAACTATCACCTCCGGCTGTTGTTCCATACACTCACCTGTGTGTGAGAAAGTAACCCCTCAGGTTCGTATTAAATCATTCCCCCCTCATCTTAAACCTATGTCCTCTGGTTCTCAATTCCCCAACTCTGGGCAAAGGTTTTGAGCATCTACCCGATCTATTCCTCACATGGTTTTATGCACCTC
Source organism: Okamejei kenojei (assembly GCA_035221665.1). Lineage (NCBI taxonomy): Eukaryota > Metazoa > Chordata > Chondrichthyes > Rajiformes > Rajidae > Okamejei > Okamejei kenojei. Next base: position 80,732,730 of record CM069137.1, read on the forward strand.
TATAAGATCACCCCTCATCCTCCTGCACTCCAAGGAATAGAGTCCTGGCATCCTCAATCTATCTCTATAGCTCAGGCTATCGAGTCCTGGCAACATCCTAGTAAATTTTCTCTGCACCCTTTCCAGCTTAATATTTTTTCCCATAATATGGCGACAAAAACTGAATACAATAGTCTAAATGCAGCCTCACCAATGTCTTGTACAACTGCAACATGAGTAGAAACGTAAATTGATTTGATTCATTTATGACACATTTTTATAACTATCGCTACTGTTAGTTTCACAATGACCACAGATTGGTTAGTAGGACTGGATGTTACTGTTGTTTCGTTGACAGCATTGTCCTTGAAGTTGTCAGCAGTTGTATTTGATGCTATTCATTAAACATAGAACGTTCAAATCTACTAAGACAAGTGATGTATTTTGATTCAAGTAATTATATAAACTTAGAATAATCAAGAAACTGCCGTATTATTTTTAGAACAGATGTTGGCCATCCTTTCTCACACTAGACTACAGACTAACTTTAGCCTAGTTTAGTTTAGAGATACAGCATGGAAACGGGCCCTTTGGCCCATCAAGTCTACCCTGACCAGCGATCCCTGTACACTAGCTCTATCCTACACACTAGGGACAATTTACAATTTTTTACCAAAGACAATTAACCTACAAATCTGTACGTCTTTGGAATGGGCGAGGAAACTGAAGCTCCCGGAAAAAACCCATGTGATCATGGGGAGAACGTACAAACTCTGTACAATCAGCACCTGTAGTCAGGATCGAACCTGCGTCCCTGGCACTGTGGCGCCACATTGGTGGTATCCTAAACTCATTAACCATGAAACAAAGTTTGTGCCCTTAATTTTGCTCACAAACCTAGTCTGGCTGATTTAGTTCTTATGTATACGTTGAAAGGATGTAGATGTTGGCAAAGCTGGTACATAATGGGCATGCTGAAGTCTCTGGCACTGACTTGCTTCCCGGAGTAGATTGCTCAGGCACTTCAAAGGAAAATTAATTGGTTCATTGGAAATACGGCTTATAATTATACAAATAAATATCAGCAAAATCTTGATGTACTGATTCCATTTGGTGCATATTCATGTGCACCCATTTATGTTTCAACATACAAATATTACCCAATGATTTGTATCTAGACGACTGTGTTACATGTATCAGTAATGTGCGTTCATACACACCTCAACTATATTGTGCGAGGTATTGCACTTTGGTAGGGAGATGTCTTAAAGAGTTAGATTTAGCTCTCAGGGCTAATGGAATCAAAGGATATGGGGAAAAAAGCAGGAATTAGGTACTGATTCTGGATGATCAAGCATGATCATATTGAATGGCGGTGCTGGCTCGAAGGGCCGAATAGCCTACTCCTGCACCTATTTTCTATGTTTCTATCTTTCTATGTTTATATGAATGTAAGGGAAAGATGTACGGTTGTTGGCAAGACCCTTAGCAATATTGATGTGCAAACGGATCTTGGAATCCAAGTCCCTGAAAGTGGTAACACAAGTAGATAGATTGGTAAAGAAGGCGTATGGTATGCCTGCCTTTGTGGGACAGGGCATTGAATATGAGAGTCAGAAAGTCATGGTGCAGCTCTTTGGTTCCGCCACATTTGGAGTATTGCATGCAGTTCCAATCGGCCCATTGCAGGAAGGATGTGGAGGCTTTGGAGATGGTGCTGTGGAGTTTACCAGAATGCCATTCGGATCCGGTGGTATTAGCTACAAGGACAGGTTTGACAAACTTGAATAATTTCTTCTGGAACACCAATCGTTGAGGGAGACCTAACAAAAATAAATAAAATGATGAGATGCTTAAATGAGGTAGGCAATGGTGTGGAATTGGGCTGTGTATACTCTGCTGCGTATTTCAGAGGAGCATGATGTATATTTGTTATAAGACCATTTGGAAGAAGGAAAAGTTCTAAAGTGCCTTCCTCAATAAACAAAACGCCAAAGGAAAATTCTGTATATAAGTAGATGAATCTTTGTTGGTTGAGCAATCTCAGTGATCACTGTATTTGGTGCTCTTAAATAAAGTCCTGATTGTCTTTCCCGATCTTTGTGTTGTGTTTTCTTTAACAGTACTGTTCTATGTCAGTTCTGTGTGGTCATCAAATATAAGAAACATCATTTTGGGAAATGATCCGGTATCCAGAACAAAAATGCCAAGGCAATAAATGCAATTGTGGAATGTTTCATTTGAAATATTTATTTCTATGATATATTTGTGCTTAACTTAATTTCCCTAAGCTTGTTCCATCCATGGAAATATCAACATCTGTCACTTTAAAATCTGTTAAATTACAATGAAGGATTGAAAATATTTTGTTTGACATGAGCTGCACCTTCAAATCCATTGCAAATTAATTACGTTATTAACGATTTGCTTCACAGCGCAATCCACCATCAATCAATCACTTTGCCAGGCAAGTCATTACATATGCAAAGGAAATATATCATTTCATGTTTCTTTAAATCTGACATTAGAAAGAGAAAAGACAACCAAATTGTTGCTTTTTCATGGGTCAAGGATCTTTCTTATTGAAGATATGTAGCACTGCATGAGTCTTCACTGAATTGAATCATTTTCCACACTGGTAAGAGATTCAATTTAAGAAATGTGTAGGCAATTACTGATGCTGGAATATTGTCACCTGAGTTATTTAATATCTTAGGCCCTTCTCATGACACATTCTTCTTTCTTCACAGCAGTAGCAAGTTTCCACTAAATTTGCCATCTCAATGGTGAGGGTAGCACAGTGGGGCAGCTGGTAGAGCTGCTGCCTCACACTGTCAAAGACCTGGGCTCAACCCTGACCTCGGGTGCTGTTTGTGTGGAGTTTGCACATTCCTCCTCTCCCAGGAGGTTTAGGTTCGATCCTGACCTTGGGTGCTGTTTATGTGGAGTTTGCATGATCTTCCTCATCCAGGAAATTTGGGCTTGATCCTGACCTCAGGGTGCTGTTTGTGTGGAGTTTGCATGTTAATTTCTCAATAAGGAATTTTGGTAAATGGATGTGTGTCGTGTGATATTTCGCCAGACTATTAGACCCTTTTTCAGTGATGCATCTTCATCAAATTCTTCCTTACACTTTCTGGAATGTGCTGGAGGTCTTTGCACCATTAAGAGCAACCTACTTTAAGAACAAGGTTATGTAGACACCCAATGCTTTGGATCTTGGCCCCTTCAGGGTGACCTTTGGTCCACATCACAAGTGTACTAAGGGTTGGATGATTGTTTTACACTTTCAAATACTATGTAGAGGTTGACAGGTCAGCAGCATACTCAGGTCTAACCTGGGGGTTGGTGTTCTTTCACCAGTACATTTTATTTACATTAATTACAATTGCCAATATATGATGGGAAGGTACGGGCGGCACAGAAGTAGAGTTGCTACATTACAGTGCCAGAGATCCGGGTTTGATCCCGACCATGGAGTTTGTACGCTGTCATCGTGACCTGCGTGGGTTTTCTCCGGGTGCTCCGGTTTTCTCCCACACTCCGAAGACGTACAGGCTTGCAGGTTAATTTGCTTCGGTAAAATTGTAAATTGTGCCTAGTGTTTGCAGGATAGAGCTAGAGTGCGAGGATTGCTGGTCAGCATGGACTCGGTGGGCCGAAGGGCCTGTATCTCTAAACTAAACAAAATAAACAAATGAATTGGCATTGCAAATTAGCTAATTTTAAATGAAATTGAGCAATTCTACCTTCCACAATGTTGATTGATTGAATCGATTGAAAGATACAGCACGGAAACAGGCTCTTTGCCTCACTGAGTTCACACTAGTTCTATGTTATCATACTTTTGCATCCACTCACTGCACAGCAGGGGCAATTTGCAGAGACGTATTAATTTATAAACCTGCATGTCTTTGGGATATGGGAGGAAACTGGAGCACCCGGAGGAAATAGGGAGAACATGCAAACTCCACACAGACAGTTCTTAAACCAATCATTTTTCAATGGACACAATAAACAGTAATATTAGACTGAGTGATAGTAGCACAGCAGTTCTTTTCTGTGAGTTAAATTGTAGCATAGTTCAGTTTTGTTCTCGTTCAATGTCTATGTATCTTTCAGCAGGCACCACTGAACAGTGATCAGGAGAGGAAACCGTAGTTTGTTACAAATCATTAGACCAAGAGTGCAGAGGTAAATTCTTTCCCTGGCACATTAAGCTGTGAACCCAGCAGATTGCTGGCTTCTGAGAAAGTGCAGTAAGTTAACAGTTCTTTATGCAAATCACTGAATTACTTACTTTTCCCTTTTCAATTACTAATAAAACATCAAGGATTTTCATGAGAAGTTGTTCCCTTGAGCTCCATTATGATCAGGATGGAAATGTTGGTTATTTAAAATAAATTGAAGTGTTCACAGCATGAATAGCTGTTTCCTATTGTATCTACTTTAATACAGGAGACTTGGGAAGTCATCAAATTAATTATATTTGTAAAAGTTCCAGATGAAAAGCCTTTCCAGTTGAATTTTTACAAACCATGTTTCCTGTTGCAATATCCAATATGAATATATGACGGGTTGTTAGCAAAATGCAGTAACCTTTTGGCAATCCAGCAATTGACAAATAATATTAAAATATTATCACATCATTAGATGTAAATAAAAATGCCAGATTCAGTGGAAGACAGGGAGAGCGCATTCTAATTTATTTATTCAAATGCTCAAATTTGATCTCTCAGGGGAATGACAAGCAGAGCATTAAATTAATCAAGGTTTTGCCTTACGGCCCAGTTAATAATGCAACAAAAAATCTATTGGAGTTCAGGCTCTTTGAATTAATGTTCTACTTGTTGCAGCAAGTAAAACAGCAGAACCCACAAATTGACGTAAAAGATTTTGAATTTTGAACTTAATTTACACACTTTTAAACTTAAAGATTAGGCCCAACCATAAGAGGCCATTTTACAAAGATCAATTAACCTACAAATTTCCTGATTTTGAGTTGTGGGAGGAAACCGGAGCACCTGAAGGATACTCACATGGCCACAGGGAGAACGGGCAAACTCCGCACAGACAGCACCTGAGGTCAGGATCGAACATGGGCCTCTGGCTCTGTGAGGCAACAGCTCAACTAGCTCAAATGTTTAAGTGATGATGGATATGAAAGTCATTAACCTACCTTTAGGAACGGCTATGAACAGAACCGAAGAAAGAGATGGAAGAGTTTCTTTGGCTCGTCATCCTACACTACTATCCTGCTCTAGCCCCACATCCCTTGATTAATTTAACAATCTATAAACCTATTGATTTCTATCTTGAAAATACTCAGCAACCAGGCCTTCATGGACCTCTTGGGTCGTGTCGCCACCCATCGGTTTTGAAAGTTGTATATCCTTTATTTTGCTACTATCCATTATCCACGAGCTCCTTTGGGACTACCCATGAGCTCATTTGCATATGATATCAAGATCCAATCTCGTGTATTCCCTCAAGTGCAAGTATATTGGTCCGTTGTAATACCAGACATGCACACAATATTCCAAATGAATTGTCACTTTGCCTGCTGTTTCTATTATCTTGAAAAAAAACACACCTCATATTTCACTTGGGGAGCTTACAACCCAGAGGTATGAATATTGATTTCTCAAACTACAAGTAACCCTTGCTTTCCCACTGTCCCTTGCCCACCCTAATTTTCTGACTAGTTTCACTGTCCTGATTAATTTTGCTGTTTGTATGCCTCGTTGTCACCTTCCCCTCATCCAACAATGAACCATTCTACATTTCCTTGATCATCATCTGTTTTGATCTGTCCTTTTCACACCTTACATGCTCTTTAACCCTTCCATATCTCTAATTTCCCTCTCCCCTGACTCTCACTCTGAAGAAAGTCCTTCTCTCCAGAGACGCTGCCTGTCCCGTTGAGTTACTCCAGCATTTTGTGTCCACCTTAGACCTTTCTAATTGCTTGTTTTACCACATGTTGACTTTCAGTAGTTTTGTGTGCAATGCTTTCGATCACTCATGATTTACAAAATACTCAGACTTTCAATTTTTCCAACATCTCCCTGAACCTTTACTGCATCTTTCTCTCAATTCTCTCTGCAACCCAGCATGATATTATCACAAACTTGGATACATCACAATGGTGCCCTTATCCAAATGATTCATGTTAACTGTGAACAACTGTTGCCTCAAATCAATCCCTGAGGTAACTCATTTATGTCACTCTCAATGGACATGTTCATTTCTACTTTTTGTTTTCTTAAACTTAATCAATCCTTAATCCAGATCACTATATTGGCTTGTCCAATGTGATCTAATTTTGTTTAGTAAAGAGCATATACATGGCAACTTATAGAACTTAATTGAATATTTAGGTTCTCTATCTCCAATGGTCACTGCCTATCTGTTCTGCAACCTCAAAAATCTCTAAACAGATGTCAGACTTAAATTTATATTTTGTTATCATTTTCTAAATGTTCTAATACCACTTTCTTATCAATAGATTCTCAATTTTTTTCCATCTCCTGATATCAATCTAATTGGGTTTTCAATCCGTTTTCTCTTTCTCCCCATTTAAAACATTATTTTACCTTTCCATTCATGAGAGTTGCACTAGAATCTATCAAAGATTGGAAAATTACAACAGGGCGGCACAGTGATGCAGCGGTAGAGTTGCTACCTTACAACTCCAGAGACCCGGGTTCAATTCATGATTATGGGTGCTGGCTGCATGGAGTTTGTATTGAGAAATGTCATTTTGGTCTGGTTTGGCTGTATGGTAACTCAAATTTCACTGTACCAATTGGTGCATGTGACAATAAATGTGAACTTGAACTTGACCTGTGTGCGTTTCCTCCAACATTCCAAAGACATACAGGTTTGTAGGTTAATTAGCTTTGGTAAGATTGTAAATTGCCCCTAGCATGTAGGATAGTGCTAGTGTACAGGTGAACACTGATTGGTGCCAACATGGAGGGTTAATGCGCCTGTTTCCATGCTGTATCTCTAAAGTCTAAAGACAACCAACAGTATCTCCAGTGCCACTTATTTTGGAATCTTTGCTCTAGGTCATTATATTCTGTGCATTTATTGTCTTTCAGTTTCATTAATAACACTCATACAACATTAATCCCAATTTCAGCTCCTTATTTACTCGAAATCAATTATTCTCCGCTACTTACATTGGGTTTTCAGTGTAGTCTTTTACAAAGACGGCTTCAAAATATTTCTTTAATTTCTCTACTATTTTCTTATTCTCTGATACAATTGCTCTGTTTCAGTCTATGTGACCCACATGAACTTTGGTTCCCCTTCTTTTTACAGACCTATAGAAGCTGTTATGTTCTTTTTTCTGATCATTCATGTTGCATCTTCCATCCCATTATTATTGATGAATTCTGAAATATTCCCAATCCTTAGTAATACAAAATTAATACTATCTTTCGCTTCTCTTAGCTGAACTAAATTACCTGTCAGATTTTTGTCTCTCTCGACTCCCTCAGACTGCTGGCAGCATTCTGGTGTTTGGTTCAGTTTGTTTTGCTTGCATAGTGTTCTTTATGTAACTCTTCTGTGTTAACTTATTTTGCTTGAGAAGGAATGGGACCAGCTTTATTGTTTACGTGGTTTTGTTTTCAGGTTTATTTTCACACACAGGCAGGTTTAGAGTCTCTGGTCCGACGGCCCGTTGAGTGGTCGGCCAGAGCACCCCTTATCTTTTTTTGCTAGCTTCCCTCCGACCCCTCTTTGTTTGTTTGATCCAGGTTTAGTTCCTTTGTTAGTGAAAAATAAATAACTTTTCCATTTGACCCTGGTGTTGTGTTATGTTATTGGCCTCTGAGGTATTTGATTTTAGCGGCCGTAACAATGCCACAGACCTTTATAGTCTGTTTTGTTTAGGTATAAGACACTGGTTCCAAATTGAACCAAATAACTTACAATCTTGACATACAGGATATCTGTATACAGTATATCACCTAAATTCTAATCATTTTACTCAAAAGTTCCCTAAATTTAAGACATTTAATTAACCCCTTCAACATCCAACATTTAGCAATCTGGCTTTCCTGAGTTTTATCAATTAGAGCCACAAAATGACAGGTCGGAACCGTTCTTCAGATTAAAGAAGGGTCACAACTGGAAACATCTATGTCCTCCAGGGATATTGCAGACCCACTACTCCTGCACCTATTCTCTATTGTTATTCCAGTAAGTTGTGTTTTTCTTCACATACCAGCATCCATTGTTCCGTGTATCCACCAAAGAAGTTTGATGTGCTGGAATTAATTCTTGATTTGAAGAGATCTGAATATTTGGGACCCAAAAACTTGTGATTAAGGAAAAAAAGAAGTGACATTTCAGAAAAATGTGTTGGGGAAGAAATTAGTTAATTTCAAAGGAGGGAAAGTAGATCTTGGTCAGATTAATAGTCTGAAATATACTAGATGAAACAGGCAATTATCCGTAAAAGATATTTAAATGTGATATTATCCAGGTACATGGTTCACACTGGGTAGAGGTTTGAAAGGGTTAAAGGCCAGGTCAAACAAAGGAGGTCCTTGGTAAAAATAGAAAGGCGACATTACTTAAGAAAGGTTTTGCTAAGTATGAGGAATAATATAAATAAAAGAGAGGAAAGGGATCAGAGAAACAGCAAAGAATTTTATACGCACACAAGAAGTAAAAGCAGATGAATGCCCACATGTATTTTCAGTGTCCCTTCAATAGCGCTTCATTCCCCAATGTCAGACCATGGCATTGGAAGGTGTTGAATTGTCCAGTTTGGAAAGTTGAATACATTTCCCCCTCCCTAGTAGGGCACATTGCTAATCTACTAGGCATATTGGGTACACTCAGGAACACTGGAGAGGTTCATTTTTGTTCTTGAGGTGGCGACACGGTGGCGCAGAGGTAGAGTTACTTCAGTACATTGACAGAGACCCAGGTTCAATCCTGACTATTGCTGCTGTATGTATGGAGTCTGGGACTGTAAGGGTTTTCTCTGGGTGCAAGGGTTTTCAAAGATGTGTGGGTTTGTAGGCTAATTGGCATCTGTAAATTGTCCCTTGTGTGTACAATAGAACTATCACTCAGATGATTGTTGGTCGGTGCAGAATTGGTGGGCCGAAGGGCCTGTTTTCACGCTGTGTCTCTAAACTAAACTAGTTGGATACAGACGGTACTTGAGTTTGCTTGCCTTGAAAAGATAATGATGAGGTTTCATATTGAATTACAGTTGTCGATATATGGTGCTCCAGCAAGATGGTAGCAAGGCAGATTCAAGATGTTTTGGAATTCAAATGTTATACATATTCGAGTTGGTGTTACTTGGGTAGAAAATTGGTGAAAGACTTACTGTTGATGGTATTACCAATTGCTTGCCAATGTGGTCTAACTTTACAAGAGGGAAATATCTTGTGGAGCTAACCCTTGAGCAAGGTTGCGCACTGAATCCATTGAAAGGGACACCTACCACTGGCAGAAAGTTGCTTGACATTTATGTAGCTGAACCTTACTGAAACATGTAACGCATTTATTTTCACACTATTGAACAAAGCCTCCTAGAATGATACCAAGGAACTTAATAAACTACTAGACTAAGTGGAACCCATTGGGTCCCATGTTCACATGGTTGGGCTGGCCCTCCAACGCAATATTGTGCCTCTTCACCAATTCCAATATTGGTGGCCAGTGGGGTGGGGGGGGCGGGCTTTCCGGAGTGCTAGCATGTGTGTGTGGGCCGAAGGGACTGGTTTCCAGAGGGCTAGTATGGACATTGTGGGTCAAATGGATATTTGGGCTGACAGCGCCGTCACTCAGGCCTTGCAGGCTGGCAGGTCAGTCACTCAGGCCTTGCGGGCTGGCAGGTCAGTCACTCAGGCCTGGTAGGCTAGCAGCTCAGTCACTCAGGCCTGGTGGGCTGGCAGCTTAGTCACTCGGGTCTGGTGGGCTGGCAACTCAGCTGATCAGGCATGGTGGGCTGGCAGCACAGTCACTTAGGCTGGGTGGGCTGGCAGCTCAGTCAATCGGGCCTAATGGGATGGCAGCTCAGTCACTCAGGGCTGGTGGGCTGGCAGCTCCGTCACTCAGGGTTGGTTGGCTGGCAGCTCAGAAACTGCCAGAAATTTGGCCAATATAGGTGAGAGACTCTGTGAGAGAGAAGAGGGAGAGGGTGGAGAATCAATTTTAGGCATTGTTCATCTATTTCTGCAGATCACAGCAATGAAGGAGGAAAGTCTGTCCTGGCCTGGTTCTCACAGGGAGCCAATGAAGGGAAGGAGAAAAATGCAGGGGGAATGGTTTAATACTTGTAGGGGGAGTACTCACTGATGGGCCGAAGGGACTCCTGGGCTAGTACAGGCCAGATGGGCTGATGGGGCTTAATAAAATCTGAGTGAAATCACAGTGAAAGGCACTTTTTCTGGACATTTAGTGGCCTGGCACGGGCGTTTTGGGCCAAAATGCACTTCCCGCTATAATACGGGCATTTTAGGCAAAATTGACTTATTTTGCGGCTAATAGGGGCCTTGTGGGCCGAAATTAGTGGTTTCAGGCAGGCCAAACAACATTTAATTTCATTTCCATAACCATTTCAGTTTCAAGCACAGGGCAGGGCAAACAACTCAATCTCATTTTCATTTAATTTCATTTCCATTGCCATTTCAGTTTCAAGCACAGGGCAAGCCAAACAACTCATCTAATTTTCATTTCATTTCATTTGCATTGCCATTTCAGTTTCAAGCACAAGGGCAGGCCAAACAACTCATCTAATTTTCATTTCATTTAATTTCCATTGCCATTTCAGTTTCAATCACAGGGCAGGCGAAACAACTCATCTCATTTTCATTTCATTTCATTTGCATTGCCATTTCAGTTTCAAGCACAGAGCAGGCCAAACAATGCATCTAATTTTCATTTCATTTCATTTCCATTACCATTTCAGTTTCAAGCACAGGGCAGACCAAACAACTCATCTCTTTTTCATTTAATTTCATTTCCATTGCCATTTCAGTTTCAAGCACAGGTCAAGCCAAACAACTCATCTAATTTTCATTTCATTTTATTTGCATTGCCATTTCAGTTTCAAGCACAGGGCAGGCCAAACAACTCATCTAATTTTCATTTCATTTCCATTGCCATTTTAGTTTCAAGCACAGGGCAGGCCAAACAACTCATTTTATTTTCATTAAGGCCAAAAAATCATTTATTTCAAGTACGTTGCAGAGTTACAGTTCAGTAAACTCACAGTTCAGTTGACTCACAGCAGAATCAGAGTTTTGGCCTCTCCCTCTCGATCTTCCAGAGTGACTGACTCATGTCCAGGCATCTGCTGTTTTTGTACTGTTCCCCCAGAAGGGGCGTTACCTTTATCATGGTGATTGACAGGCAAGAGGACCAATCAGCTGATCTCAAGATTCTTTCAACACTCATAACTTTTTTATTTTTCATCGATCCGAAAAATCCTCAGAACTGCCTCAGCGGAGGAGGACTGTAAGTAAGATGGCCAAAAATCATAGTGATAAAGGGTAGCGTTTTTTCTAAAATCATTATACAGCACACAGGAAGTGGTCAAGATGAGACTTTTAGTTATATAGATACCTCTTATTTCTAGGCAGCTTTATGAACAAATGCATAAAGATACTTTACAAATGGAATGTCTGCAACGAGTTCCCACAATTGATGACCACACTATGCTTTTGTTAATATTGGCTTAATTAAATAAACCATAAAATACCTGCACTTGTCAGAATTGCTTGTCCCTTGTCAGTTGAACTTTACAGGCTTTGATTGGCATCAGCCAGTCTAGGCTCAGACTGGTATGCAGGATGGTGAGGGGTCCAGGTGTTCTCCCTGTTTCTCTTAAATTGATAACATGTAAGGCAGTTTTGCAAACGAACCTTAAAAGCATAATTTCAATTGGACCGCTGCAAAAGCATTGTAAATAGTATAAATAATGTTGAAAGATAATCATCCTGTTAATCGATGATTGGTCAAATTGTTGAGCTTTGGAGAAACTGTATCAATGTTTGTTCTTGTTTGCTTCCTTCTTGAGCTTTCTTTCTTATACAATGTATTAGCTGCTGTATTATTGGGTTAGGGAAATGTCTGTTATGTATGGGGTTAATCGATATCTGTAATTGGATTGCAAAGAGACCACACCCATGTGGTTCAGCCCCTCGGGTCTCGGGACCTATAAAAGTCCGTTGACATGAGGTCCCGCGTCTAACTTCTGGGATAGCGCTTGGGACTGTGTGACTTTCCGGAGTGTCTGTTTGAGCGAGGCCTAGAGGGCTAGATCAGGCAGATACGAGGATTGAACCCACGGTGGGATAGGTACAGTAGTTGAACTGTAATTGTGATTTGTTAAAATAAAGATTAGTTGATCAAGTGCATGATTCAGTGATTTTTGACTGAATCTCGACTGGGGGGAAGCTTAGAATGAGCTATTTACAGACCCCAAAACACAAGTTTGCGATCAAAGGTGTTGAGCTGTTTTGATCGCAAGTGCAGAAATCGGGCCCACTGTGCGGTTTTCACATTGGTTTTCGGCACTTCGTAGTCGGAGTGGATCGAGGTTAGAGGCCCAAAACCTGGTCGTAGTTGGCAGACTGCAGCTGCTTTAATGAGAACTAAATGCGCTTCATTGGGCGAGGAGTGGCCCAAGGTTAGATTTGGTATCCAATTGGTGGGGTATTGAAATACAGGTCTGACCTACGTATTGGTCGGATCTTTGCCGGGAGAGCGAATTGGAACGATGAGCTCTGTAAATCGGCATCGATAACTCACAGCGCGAAGCAGCTAGGCTCTGAACCCCTAGTGCGCAGCAGAGAGGAGTATCTGTGTGTAGATATCTGAGCCCAGTGGGACGGACGATGAATCTCGTAAAGCTACTGGGCTTGATGGACAGCGTATAGATTGACCGGAATACTCCAGTCCATTCAAGAATTCAATTGGGCAATTTTTGTTTGATTAGAGTGCCCGCATATGAGGAGAGATACGCACTAAAATGAGGAGTTCGAGAACGTGTCTATATTGGCAGATTCAAATTTCGAAATACAGAATTTCACATTGAAGTTCTGCCAGTAAGGTGGAATTTGAGTTCCTGTATATAGAACTTCAGAGTTGGTGCATGTCCGTGATCGATTCCGAATAGCGGCTGAACAGTGAATATTAACCCTCTGGTCGATTGTTGACTAGTACCTGATAGCGAAGAATACCTGAGAGACAGGAATCTGGTTTACTTGGTAAAAAGTAATCCGAATGCGAAGGGTACCCCCAATTCTGTAGAACTTAGAGAGGAGGGATATAGGTCCCCCTTAGAAGTCCAGTCTTAGTGGGATAGTAACATTCGGGAGGAAAAGTAATCATTTAAGAAGTAGTACCCATCCGCAAAGAGTAACCTAGGAAGGGGAAAATCTTCGGTATCAGAGGGAGAGGTTCACTGAGTGATGACAGTGTGACGTGGCATTGAGATTGAGTGTTTGTAAACTGTTGCTTTAAATTATTATTATCAATTGTAAAAATCTAGCTTTCGTATTGTTATCAGATCTGAACTGTGTAAATACTCTGTGTATGTAAATAAATTTAGAAATTTAAGATTTAGGAGTTAAGATTTAGATTTTGTTAAGTGCGGACCGTTGTTTGTATTGCTGCTTGTGTGAGTGTTTACGGCTTTAGAGACTTGAAGTAAGTGTGTGTTTGAGATAAATATTTGTATTTGTTTCGATTGTATTGTGAGAATCTGAGTCGTGGTTCGATCAGGGGTTGTACTCTTTGATCGCTGTGAGGGAGGAGTCATCCCGCTGATCGATTGCGCCACGAGAAAGATTTATTAATGTGATTTACAGTCGTAATAAGTGGATGTTTGTGATTTATGCAGGAGTGTGGTTGGCAATACTTCTAATAAGTGGACTCATTTATTTTCTATGTTCAATTTTGCTCACGTGTTTGGAGTTAATTTGCATGTGTTCAGATTAAGATTGGGGATAGGAGACGGGCTGCAAGAATGTTTGTGAGTGTGATTGATTGTTTCCTTGAGCATTGTGATTTGAATATTGTTTAAAATGCCTTTGGTAATATCAAAATTACAAAGGGAAATTGTTAAGAGGTGCGAGTAGTTTAGAGTTGCTTCCATATCCAACAGAATGGGGAACCATGTACATAAAGATAGCACCAATGACTCAAAGTCCTCTGCAAGAAATATCTAGTGAATTTCCACAAAAAGCTGGTCGATTGAGAATTATTTCCGGATCGTTAAATAGAGAATTAGGGAACGAATTATGGCCCCGAGGGGGCACAGATACAGTAAAGGGATTTAAATAATTCAAGCAGATTATATTGCAGTGCAGCGATAATACAGAGGCACAGGAATTAATTGAATTGTGGAGAAATGATTATGAGGAACAGAAAGCGAGTAGAGAGGAGGAAAGAATGGCAAGTTGGAAGGAAGTAATTCTAAAAAGGGGGATAAAATTAGAAGAAACTGAAGCATTTGAACCTCCAGGTAGCCTAAGTGAAGAGCCTGAGAGTATTAAAGATAAAGGGAAAAAGAAATCTTTCACAGAAAGATTATCATCCATAAGTCTTAAGCGTGAGGACCCGATGGTTGGCACTGGTTACCAGGGGAATGACGATGATTATTTAGAAGATTGAGAGAGTGTTAGAACTAGAAAACATCCACCACCTTATACATCTTACGATCCCAATACCTTAGATGCACATTGCGGAGCTTGTGACCCGAATAGACAATCAAATTCCATGGCACAAACTTCCTTAAACCCGACCGCTCCGTCCATTACAGACAGTCCCACAGTTCTCGGTAACAGAAGCCAAACTAGAAAAAGAATTCAATTAGTTAAGAGAAAAGAAGAGCATATCCCCAGACAAATTGAACGAGCAGTTAAGGAAGGAAAGATATAATTTAGAAAGTACCGCAAACCCCCTGGTGAAGTGAAAGATACATCTGGGTGTGAGACAATAGTTGAAGAGGCTGAGGTAGATCCTGAAGCTAAACAAACAAACCTTAGACAGTTCCCTGTTAGGGAAATGCCTAATCCTTCTTTTGATCCAACCAATACAGTGAGTGCAAATAATCCCTGTACAATTAGTCTATACAAGAAGCCCAATGAGATGATGGCTATTTTAAGTCAAATACCCGATCGTAGAAAATCATCCACTTCTTTTGTGGATCACTTAAGAACTACAATGCGCGTTTATCATGCTGATTCCCGGGATTTATGGGTGGTGATCCAGCAAATAATTACCCCAAGTGAGCATACCAGATTCCTAATGAATTTAGGACATCCGTCACATGAAGCTCTTGCAAATATAATAATGGTGAAAGGGAGGAAGCTGTTTTAACAGCTCTCACCAACACCCTTCATAAATCAATCAATTTGGCCAGAATATTAGATGTAAGACCAAATAGGGGAGAAGGGGCGGATGAGTTTTTAGAGCAATTTTCTGAATTATATATTGACCAATCGGGTGACTTACATTACAGAAATGGAGTAAATTCCCCTCCATATTGTGCCATTTTACTGAATTGCCTCCCCACCAATGTAGCAGAAGCCATCAAGACTAATAACATGACTGGACTGAAAATAGTGCCAGTCAAATGGCTTGGGCTGTAAGACATCATTGGAAGGACATAGAGAAGCAAAACAACCCACCTGCAGTAAAACCAAAAACTGAATACATGATCTGAAAAGAAGTACCAAAATTCGACTCTGAATCATGGATCCCTAGTCCCAGCAAACTATGGACTGGGAGAAGTTAGAGTCCCGGAATATCCAGACCGATACTGGAGTGGGGGTGGCCAAATAAAGAAAGGAACGACAGAGGGGGTCACAGAAAAAATCTCTAAGATCAAAGAGAATGGAGGGATCAACGAGACCCTAGAGAACGCAGAGGGAACTGGCAGGAAAATCAAGTCAAGGGGACAAATCTCCTTTTCTCAAAATAACCCATTCACACGCCCATGATTAGCGAACCTGGTAGTGCCTGCATGCAAGCCTGATGAGGAACCTATGTTGTCTCTAAAGGTTGAAGGTAAAATCTGCACTTTCCTAGTAAATGCAA
Source organism: Okamejei kenojei (assembly GCA_035221665.1). NCBI lineage: Eukaryota > Metazoa > Chordata > Chondrichthyes > Rajiformes > Rajidae > Okamejei > Okamejei kenojei. Next base: position 80,748,795 of record CM069137.1, read on the forward strand.
TCAATTTATAATTTACCAGTAATCAAGAGAAGTTCAGAACCTGTCGAGGTTTCACGGAAAGGTTGCCAGCATCCTATCTCTGAGCCAATGGAAGTAGTATATGGAGGAAAGGCAATCAACTTAGATTTGTGATAACCACCGGATTAGATTGCAACCTGATGGCAAGAGATCTACTCTGTGCTTTCCAACTAAAAATAGAATGTGGTGATAGAGATTTAGTAGTGACTCCCTGGGCCCCTGCACAACATTTTTACTCCATAGTGACCCGTCAATGGTGGTCCTTAGATCTGGACGAGGAACCCCAACTTCACATTACACTGGCTTACGATAGGAGTGGAAAGGACAATGAGCTGGAAGCACTTCTTTAAATCATACGAAGGACAGGAATGGGAAATAGAAGTATTGGCGCTAGTGGAAGGAAAAGAGGGAGCTGCCGAGTATGCTAAAATACCAACACAGTTATGGAAAATAACTGACGAAGTTGCTCCTCGCATCAGCCAAAAGGTGAATTTCCCAGCCAAAGCTAAAGACCTAGGAACGATGGTAAGAAAGGCAATTACCTTGGCAGACTCGAATAATTATCGAAAGCAGAATATGTCTAACCAATATGATGTTGAATTTTACCGGGCCCCAAGGAAAGTTGTTACCCAGTTAAGTCATCATCTGGGGAGTGAGGTATATCTGGGCAGTGCGAATGGTATGTTAGCTTTCATAGCAAAAGGATTTGAGTACAGGAGCAGGGAGGTTCTACTTCAGTTGTACAGGGTCTCCACACCTGGAGTATTGCGTGCAGTTTTGGTCTCCAAATCTGAGGAAGGACATTATTGCCATAGAGGGAGTGCAGAGAAGGTTCACCAGACTGATTCCTGGGATGTCAGGACTGTCTTATGAAGAAAGACTGGATAGACTTGGTTTATACTCTCTGGAATTTAGGAGATTAAGAGGGGATCTTATAGAAACTTACAAAATTCTTAAGGGGTTGGACAGGCTAGATGCAGAAGATTGTTCCCGATGTTGGGGAAGTCCAGGACAAGGGGTCACAGCTTAAGGATAAGGGGAAATCCTTTAAGACCGAGATGAGAAAGACTTTCTTCACACAGAGAGTGGTGAGTCTCTGGAACTCTCTGCCACAGAGGGTAGTTGAGGCCAGTTCATTGGCTATATTTAAGAGTGAGTTGGATGTGGCCCTTGTGGCTAAGGGGATCAGAGGTATGGAGAGAAGGCAGGTACGGGATACTGAGTTGGATGATCACCATGATCATATTGAATGGCGGTGCAGGCTCGAAGGGCTGAATGGCCTACTCCTGCACCTAATTTCTATGTTTTCTATGTTTCTGGGGAGTGAGGTATACGAGTATGTGGACCCTCGGGTATGGGCGGAGGACACTGCTCAGGTAGGATGCATGAACATCAATCCCATCCGTGTAGCTCTCCAGAAAGGGGTAACACTTCCTTCAATCCGACAATATCCATTGAAACTGCAGGCCATCAGCAGCATTGACAAATTAATTTGGGGTTCGCTAGAAGGAATATTGGTGAAGTGCCAATCCATCTGTAACACCCCTATTCTTCTGTTCCAAAACCGGGAAAGGAGGGCCAATATAGACTTGTACAAGATTAAACCCCTGTCTCACAGTGCGAGTTGGCCCACGAGTGACCCTGAGTTTTCACTCGTGGTGGTCGCGTACCAGGAACGTAGCGGCAACGTCGGAACTCGCGCGATCAATTTGTCCACTCGTGGGCCTAACGGCAGGTACCCGTGAAACTTGATAACTCGTGAAAAAAATCAAACATGTTTGATTTTTTCCACGAGTCAATTCACTGTTCAAGATAAAAATTGAAATATTTTAACTCATTGAAATAACGTAGGCCCCGTGCGTTAACCTTAGTGTCTCGTGAGTCTAACGTGTTAACCCGTGGGCACTCTTAAATCGGCAGCTGGACAGAGTAAAAAAAAGGTGAGTAAAAATAAGGTGATTTCAACATCAGCACGTGACCTGCTCATTCGAGGGCGTTTCACCTCATTGCTGGTGAATACCTGCTTCAGCTGATGTGAAGAAGGGTCTCGACCCGAAAAATCACCCAATGCTTCTCTCCCCGGGATGCTGCCTGTCCCACTGAGTTACTCCAGCATTTTGTGTCTATCTCAGCAGGGCACGGTCCCATGGTGAACACCACACTCCAGACTTATCTAACCCCTTATTTGTGAAAGTTCCACACATATTTATCGATACTTTTTCCGGCAGTGTGCCCAGGCTACGGACACCACACTGAGCCCAAACTAAAACGATCCCAGTACTTATTGGTGTGTATGGTTTGACCGAGGATATGTGCAATTTGGCCGAGGCACTTCACTGTCCGTGTGTAGGAAGAAACTGCAGTTGCTGGTTTACACCAACGATAGACACAAAATGCTGGAGTAACTCAGCGGGTCAGGCAGCGCCTCTGGAGAGAAGGAATGGGTGATGTTTCGGGTCGGGACCCTTCTCCCTTGTCGATGTGAACTTGTGGGGGTGCGAGGAATCGGGCGTCGCTGGGTAAGGGGAAGAGAGGTTTTACTGCTGAATTATGTGCAACAGAAGCATGAAGTGGCAGTAAGGTCCATTTAAACTATCTCGTGTGTGTGTGTGTGTGTGTGTCCCCTCCCCCCCCCCCCCCCGTGTTGGGAGAGAAAGGGGAGAGAGTTGTGCAAACAAAGCATGGGAGACTGCATCTTTGGAGGGAAATCAGAAAATGTACACGGATGTTTCGGGCTGGGACCCTAAAGGTTGACTACCCGTTTCCCAGATGCTGCCTGGCTGTTGGCTTCTTCCTGCAGTTTGCTTTTGTTCCAGACTCCAGCATCTACAATCTCCTTGTCCTCCAAAGGGAAAAGTTGCTCGTGAAGCGAAGGTCGATATTGACCCATGCTTACTGCGAAATCAAAGCTGCAGTGCTTACGTATTTAGTTAAACCTGCACCTTACACAGCTTCACACTCTTCTTCCGTGGTTGGTGCCGACGGAATTGAAACGATTTTCCAAAGCACTCGGTTTGTGCTTCAGATTTAGTCATAACTTCCTCAATTGTATGAACAAAATGATCATCGAGCCCTCAACCTGCTCTTTCATCTCGACCAGTTCGCTCTTCACCTTTTCACCTCTTCTGACCGCTTAGAACGAGCAGGCGCGGAAACATCCGTCCACATTCAAAGATTTCATCTCCCATCTCCCCGCAGTGTGTAGACCTGACAGTAAATTCAATTAAAATATAAAAAACCTCTGCCCGCTGGTCTTCTCACTACGTGATGTGTGTTTCAAACAAATCATAAGTATAACTGCTCTGGCACTGGAGGGTGCGCATTTTCCCTTTGTAGGTCATATCAATAGATGGGGCCGCGCTGAATTTTTCTTTAATTCAAAGTCACAGGATGGAGATGTCTTCTTTAACATTATTGCTTTATTAAAACATACCTTCATTCATGGTTGGCTCAAGAGTAATGGGAGAGGAACTTGGTAACTCAGGAGAGGAAGTTGGAACATCGCAGCAATGACATACCCGTTAAACACTTGATCATAAACTTGAAGTCTCGTACACAACCACGAGTCTTTCACTCGGGGTACCTCGTGGGTCAACTCGCACCATGACACAGGGCCATTTAAGGGGAATCAATTCTGTTGTAAAACCACTTCATGCACTAGTGCCAAACCGTGCCCATATCCTCGCCCAAATACCGGTTGAAGCAAAAGTCTTTTCAATAGTCGACTTGCAACATGCATTCTTTTCTCTTCCTCTTCATGAAGACAGCCAATATTTGCTGGTCTTCATATATAGGGGTCAACAATATACTTTAACCAGGCTGCCTCAAGGATTTGTCAATTTGCCTACTTTATTTTCCAGGTGTCTGCAGGATCAGCTCAGTACTTTGAAGTTTAAAATGAATTCAACATTAATACTGTGTTTAAAAAGGAACTGTAGATGCTGGAAAATCGAAGGACCACCGGAAATTGGAGGAACAGCACCTCGTATTCCGTTTGGGCAGTCTGCAACCTAGTGGCTTAAACATTGATTTCTCCCAAGTCCGTTAGCCCTTGCTGTCTCCTCCCCTTCCTAGCTCTCCCTCAGCCCTCGGGCTCCTCCTCCTCCTTTTTCCCTTCTTCTCCACCCCCCCCCCACCCCCCCCCCCCCCACCCTCCATCAGTCTCAAGAAGGGTTTCGGCTCAAAACGTTGCCTATATCCTTCACTCCACAGATGCTGCTGCACCCGCTGAGTTTCTCCAGCACTTTTGTCTACCTTCAACATTAATACAGTATGACTTATTAGTGGCTAGTAAAGTCGAATCCAGTAAGCGGAAGGACACTGCACAACTACTAAATCATCTAGCTGACCTAGGATATGTGGTCTCACCATCAAAACTACTGGTAGCTCAGGAGAAAGTAAAATTTCTAGGGATTATAATTTCAGCCATTGAAAGAAGTCTTGAGAAGAGGAGACTCGAACCTATCTGTAAATTTCCATCCCAAGAGAGGCCAAACAAATGAGGCAATGGTTGGGTATGGTTAATTATTGCAGGCCTTGGATTCCAAATATAGCTCTAGAAACGAAGGAGCTAATACCTTATACGAGCAAGGCGGGCAAATTTAAATTAACAAAGGAGGCACAGGAAGCATTTGAGAACTTAAAGGATCATTAATGCAAGCTCCACCATTGGAAAGGCCATTATACAATCGTTCTTTCCAGCTGTATTGTACAATTCTATCTGATTCTGTCACTTCGGTACGAACGCAAAATTATGGGGATAGGCATAGACATAGACCAGTTGCATATTACTCCCCCAAATTAGATCCAGTTAGTAGGGGACATCCTCCTTGTACTCAAATCTTAACTGCAATCTACAATAGTTTGCAATCAGCTGCTAATTTGACCCTCCAGCAGGAAATTGTAATGTACAGTTCACATTCGGTATCGGCATTGTTGGGGCAGCTTCAAACCCAGCGCTTGACAATGGCCCGCCAAAATAAGTATGAGATCTATCTGTTTAACAATCCGAAATTACAGTTCAAACAATGTACATTGATTAACCCAGCCTCTTTTCTTATTTCACCCACAGAAGAGTGAGCAGAAGCAGGACACGACTGCTTATTTGTTATAGAAGAGGAAACATCAGTGAGGGAGGACTTGAGGGATGTACCCATGGAAGACCCTGACATCACATTATATGTGGATGGTAGTGCATCCATTGGACCACAGGGTGAGAAATTTTCTGGGTATGCAATTATTAATCAAAAGACGGAGATTGCAGAAGCAGCTGCTTTTGAATCACCCTGTTCAGCACAACAAGCCAAATTATTCGCTTTAATTCAGGTTTGTATTATTGGGGAAGATCTAAAAGTAAATATTAACACTGATTTTCGATATGCATTTGGGGTGGTGCATGATTTTGCACAATAATGGAAGAATAGGGGATTCCTAACTTCTGCAGGAACCTAAATATCACACAAACAATTGGTGACAAATTTATTGAAGGCCTTAATGCTACCCAGACAAATCTCTGTAATAAAATGTAGCACCTATACCAAAGGACAAACTCCAGTAGACATTGGAAATCATAATGCCGATTTAGTAGCTAAAAAAGTATCATGGGATGATGAGGCAGACTAAAAGTGTAACTAACAAGTCCCCCTTGGACAAACTGATGCCAACCATCCAAGAAATCGTTTGATTACAAAAAGTGGCTACTGAAGTAGAGAAGGAAAGATGGAAACAACTGGGATGTGAACAGGATTGTATGACTGGGCTGTGGACCACTCCAGCATGACTGTGGACCATTCATATGACAGCCCCAACACCGTCATTGCATGACAGATTCATTGGCCGCATGGGTTATCGAGTGTATGCACTATGCAACCCATTATGGGCAAGGGCAGTAGGGGACACTACTTGGTGGCATCCAAAATTACAATCTTGGTGCTTGGTGGCATCCAAAATTACAATCTTTTGCTCAATAGGTTGGCAGTAATTGTTTGGTCTGCTAGAAATACAATCCAGAGAAAGGAATAGGATGTGAAGGAGGGAAAACACCATTGCCTATGGGTCCTTTTTTTTGCGTCCCTAGATTAAGATAACAGTCCACACTTTATTGGATAAATCAATAAAGAATGTGTGAACAGCTGGGGATCCAGCAGCAATTACATTGTGCTTATCGACCACAGGCTGCTGGACTTGTAGAAAGGGCAAACCAGACCCTTAAAAGGCGGAGACTGGACTTGTATGGATTAAATTACTCACAATAACTTATTTCAGATGAGATTTACGCCTGCAGGGAAATCTAGATTAAGCCCAGCTGAAATTATTTACAGTACCCTTGAAAACCCCTTGGAACCAGAATGCGATGAAAGTAGTTCATTTCCACCATATGACTGCAGAAATGACCAACTATATTAGCCTTGGCAAGAGCTTTAAGGGATTTACATTGCAGAGTGAGAGCAGCCTATGAGGATATGCCTTCGTTAGTAACTCCGGTTAAAGTAAAACCTGGAGACTGTTTTAATGAAGAATTGGGTAAGGAAAGCATCGGAAGCTCGTTGGGAAGGACATTACCAAGTTCTTCTAATGGCTCTGACAGCAGTAAAAGTAGAGGAATGAATGCCTGGGTGAATCTCCATCGTTGTAAAAGTATTAGTGAAGGCATCAGTGTTTAACTTGTTTCTTCCCAAGTTCTCTTAGGAATTTTCCACTCTATTACAAATCAAGGACCAATGAACTATCAAGATTGATGGATGCGATTCGCGCCCTCAAAAACTCGGGAGGTGAAGACTCATAGAAACATAGAAAATAGGTGCAGGAGGAGGCCATTTTGCCCTTCGAGCCAACACCATCATTCATTGTGATCATGGCTGATTGTCCCCAATCAATAACCCGTGCCTGCCTTCTCCTCATATCCCTTGATTCCACCAGCCCTGAGAGCTCTATCTAACTCTCTCTAAAATCCATCCAGTGATTTGGCCTCCACTGCCATCAGTGGCAGGGAATTTCAAAAAAATTCACAACTCTGGATGAAAAGGTTTTTTCTCACCTCAGTCTTAAATGGTCTCCCATTTATTCTATCCTTCTAAACTCCAGTGAATACAAGCTTATCTTTTCAATCTTTCCTCATATGACGGTCTCACCATCGCAGGGATCAATCTCTTGAACCTACACTGCACTGCCTCAATCACAAGGATGCCCTTCCTCAAATTAGGAGACCAAAACTGTACACAATACTCCAGTTGTGGTCTTACCAGAGCCCTATACAACTGCAGAAGAACCTCTTTACTCCAATACTGAAATCCTCTTGTTATGAAGGCCAACATTCCATTAGCTTTCTTCACTGCCTGCTGTACCTACACGCCAACATTCAGTGACTGGTGTACAAGGACACACAGGTCTCGCTGTACCTGCCCCTTACCTAACTTAACCCCATTGAGATATTAATCGGCCCCTTGTTTTTGCTGCCAAAGTGGATAACCTCACATTTATCTATATTATACTGCATCTGCCACACATCTTCCCACTCACTCAAACTGGCCTGGTCACCCTGTAACCTCCTAACATCCTCTTCACAGTTCCCATGCCACCCAGCTTTGTGTCATCTGCAGACTTGCTAGTGTTGCTCCTAATTCCCTCTTCCAAATCATTAATATATGGTAAACAGTTGAGGCCCCAACACCGAGCCTTGCGGCACTCCACTTGCCACTGCCTGCCATTCTGAAAAGGACCCTTCAATCTTACTCTTTGCTTCCAGTCTGCCAACCAATTTTCTATCCACGTCAACACCCTACCCCCAATACCATGTGCTCTAATTTTAGTCACCAGTCTCCCGTGTGGGACCTTATCAAAGGCATTCTGAAAGTCTAGATACACTATATCCACTGGCTCCCCTTCATCCATTTTACTTGTCACATCCTCAAAAAATTCCAGAAGATTAGTCAAGCATGATTTTCCTTTCATAAATCCATGCTGACTTGGACTAATCCTTTTACTGCTATCCAAATGCCCCTTTATTACCTCTTTAATAATTGACTCCAGCAACTTTCCCACCACTGAAGTCAGGTTAACTGGTCTGTAATTCCCCCTTTTCTCTCTCGTTCCTTTCTTGAAAAGTGGAATAACATTAGCTAACATCATCAGACAGAAATAATGGAGCTATGCCCACAAAAAACTCAGGAAGCTCGATGAAATTCTGAGAAGCTACATCAACATCTTCTTGTTAAAACATTGTTAGAATATAGCAGTCATCATTGTATTCTGGAGTTATCATTTATGATGTGGGTTTTCATGAATGATAAAATGGGGGAATGTTAATATTGGCTAAATTAAAGGGACCATAAAATGGAGGATCCCTGCACTTGTCAGAATTGCTTAACCCCTGTCAGCTGAACTTTGCAGGCTTTGATTGGCGTCAGCCAGTCTAGGCTCAGACTGGTATGCAGGATGGTGAAGGTGTTCTCCCTGTTTCTCTTAAATTGATAACATGTATAGCAGTTTTGCAAACAAACCTTAAAAGCATCATTTCAATTGGACCACTGCAAAAGCATTGAAAATAGTATAAATAATGTTGCAAGACAGTCATCCTATTAATCAATGATTGGTCAAATTGTTGAGCCTAGGAGAAACTGTTCGAATCTCAATGCACATGTTTGATCTTGTTTGCTTCCTTCTGGAACTTTCTTTCTTATACAATGCATTAGCTGCTGTATTATTGGGATAGGGAAATGTCTGTCATGTATGGGGTTAATCAATATCTGTAATTGAATTGCAAAGAGACCACCCCAATGTGGTCCAGCCCCTCGAGGTCTCGGGACCTATAAAAGTCCGTTAACATAAGGTCCCACATCGATCTTCTGGGAGAGCGCTTGGGACTGCGTGATCTTCTGGAGTGTCTCTGTTTGAGCGACGCCTAGAGGGCTTCATCAGGCATATACGAGGATCAAACCCGCGGTGGGATAGGTACAGTAGTTGAACTATAATTATGTTTTGTTAAAATAAAGATTAGTTAATGAAGTGCTTGATTCAGTGATTTTTGACTGAAACTAGACTGTGGAGAAACTTGGAATGAGCGATTTACACTTTGATGCTGGGTGGCAAATAAATGTTGGCCATGTTAGTCCTCTCTCTTTTCCTCAAATTAGTATAATGAATCTCATGCATCTGTCTGTGTCTCACATGCAGTGTTTCTTGAATGGTATACTGGAGTGTCAGTTAAAATTAGTGTTGATGTCTTTGAGACTTTAATTCACAAACATTTGTCTCTGAGGTTAGAGTGCTATCGACTGAGCTTTGCCTTAAGTGATAAAAGGCTTGAACATCATCCATTATTTTCATTGGATTGGACAATACCAAGAAGGAATTAATAGTGGGTCTCAAGCTGACAAACGCTTTGGAGAGAGCAAATAATGAAAGTGTTCCTACTCATTGACAATTCAGTTAAAAGTCTGGATCATTCACAGGAAAATCAAAGTAGGAATGTAGCAGATTTCTTTGTCGGCGCAAAGATTATTAGAAATCTAATTATTACAAGTGGCCTTTATTACAAGTGGCTTTTACAACAGAAGCTGTAAGATAGATAAATAAGAACATTTAAAAAGAAAGAAAACAATGAGATAGGATCAGGTGGTGCGGCGGTGCAGCAGTGCGAGGTGTGTCAACCTATTTAATTCTGCCCTACAAATGCTATGGCAATACATGGCCTAGAAATTCTTAGGCTCCTCAAATGGCATTTTGAATAATATCTTCAATGGACAGTTCAAGGCTCTGCCACGGAACATGTACATCGCAACTGGACACCAAGTACTGGAGTAACTCAGCAGGTCAGGCAGTGTCCTGGAGTGCATGGATAGGTGATGTTTCAGATCGACACCCTTCTTCAGACTGATTGTAGAAGGGGAGAGAAGAAAACTGGAACAGGGGTGAGGTAGGACCTGCGTGGGAGGTAATAGGTCGACAGAGGCGGGGGCCAAAGATAAGAAAGGAAGGAAGGTGTAAGAGAGGTTTGAAGATTTGCGGATTATAAAGCCAGAGGGAGGAAATGCACGGGAGGGGGAGGGGGTGAGTGGAGGGGAGAAATACGTGGGAGAAATAGGAGCTCTACAAACATGTTTACGAAAAATAGAAGTGGATCATTCACTCTGGAAATGCTGCCTGATCTGCTGAGTTACTCCAGCACTTTGTGTATTTTTTTGTAAACCAGCATCTGCTCTTCCTCGTTTAACCTAACAGATCTTTTCACTTGATGTGGGCATTGCCCATAAGACGAATTTTATCAGTGCTCCTGTTTGTCTCAGAGAAGCCATTCGCTGTCTTGTGTTGGAGCACAGGATGTTAGCATTAAGTGAACCCATGGCTCATTTTGGTGAGTTAACATCTATATTCTGACTAATAATTATATTTAAATTTTTGTCACAAAAACAATTATTAGTCAGAATTTTGTAGTTAACCCACCAGCCTCTTTATGAGAAAAATTGGGCAGTAGGATCATTTAATGTTAACAGCCTGCGCTCCAGAGAAAGGCTGGGCCGAGTCTCCTCAGAGACAAACAGGATATGTTTAATATCTCAAAAATAAGTATGTTAGAATATTGGTGGTAATGCATCTCATCAAATCATAGAAACATAGAAAATAGATGCAGGAGTAGGCCATTTGGCCCTTCGAGCCAGCACCGTCATTCAATATGATCATGGATGATAATTCAAAATCAGTATGCTGTCCCTGCTTTCTCCCCATATCCATTGATTCCATTAGCCCCAAGATCTATATCTAACTCCCTCTGGAAAACATCCAGTGAATTGGCCTCCACTGCCTTGTATTTTGCAAAACTGTTTGTGAGAGCATGTTGTGCTTAAATTGGCTTCTGTGTCTGCTACATTACAACAGTGACTCTTTTAATTAGATTCAATGTGCTTTGTGATGACCGGCGGGTATGAAAGGCTTTCTGTGAATGCTAGAATTTTTTTTTAGTAGTCTGATTGCTTCCAGCTAGAACAAATGGACTCAGCTGCTTCTTGAGAAGTGAATACAATTGTTTGAAGACTGGTCTCTGTGGTATTGGGACCTCAGGAGGACGCTGAAATTGTTCACTGACTCTGCATTTCTGTCTCAAAATGGTTGAACATTTCAGCATTGTTTAGTGCATTTATCAAAGGATCAGACATGCAGTCTCCTTTATCGAGGATCAGATATGCAGTCTCCTCCTCCTGTTTCTCTCCTGTTCATGTTCTCCAGAGGTGCTGCCTGAGCCGCTGTGTTACTCCAGTGACTTATGACCTCCTCAACATGGTGGCCAACATGGAAGAATATTTATTTTTTCAGCGAAGGCAGGCTGGGAGTATTCCTTTCATTTTTCTGATCATGTTGTCCTGGTGCTAAAAAGGTTTGTGGATTCTGGAGTATTTGTTCAGGATGCCAAGGCCATTCCCACCAGACTCTTTATCACTCTGACCTCACCCCAGGTGGGTCAGTCACCCCAAGGTTGACTGACGAGGCTGAGATGTTGGGTGAATGGTATGACTGGGAATGTGACTATGACGGACTTCCGATCAATTAATCTCTCAATTTTCCTCACTCTATAATTCATAAGGTTTGGGGTCATTTGGGTATATATGCATTACTCATGCTCAAATCCAATCTGTAAGAACATGGTAAAATATGCCAGGTATTATGCTTAAAATCCTATTGTGTAGTAGTTTTATGACCACCGTTACTGATGTTGACATTATCCACCCTTACCAATATTAGCTCTTTCTTCCAGATTAGTTTAATGAAATGAGCTTAAATTCCTATGTTTCCGTGGTTGGATTTGAACTTCTATCTCTGTATCATGAGTTTGATTGATTCCCCTGTATCAATATCATTATGCCACTCTTCCTCAAAGTATGTGAAAGAAAGTAAAGATCATCTCAAAAGCTGTGTTTTTTTTCATTCTTGACCCAACTGCACTTTTAGTACCAATTGTAACACGAATTTAGTTTCATAGTTTAGTTTATAATTGTCACGTGTACCGGGGTACAGTGAAAAGTTTATGTTGCCTGCTATCCAATCAAAGAAAAGACTATACATAATTACAAACAAGCTGACCAAAGTGTACAGATAAAGGATAGAGAGTAAAACATTTTGTGCAAGATAAAGTCTGATTAAAGATAGATTAAAGGTCTCCAATGAGGTAGATGGGAGGTCAGGACTATACTTGAGGTGGTGAGAGTATGGTTCAGTTGCCTAACTGCATAAAATAAAGACTTTGGCATCATCAACGTATACAGCTTGTGTACGTCTTTGATGCTATTAGTATTGGTTAATGCTACTAATTAAAATGTGGACCAGAGCATTATACTGGAAACAGTACCTTTTTAATGCTGAAAGGGGAAGGAAGATGTGGGCAAGATATGTTTGTGGGTGCCATCATGCTGTTGAACGCAAAGACAAATGGAGTAGAAGGTGAGGACAAAGAAAAAACTCATTATCCTGAGTAAGAGGAAATGGAAGAGAGTGGAAGTGCAGTAGAAGTGTAAGGAGTGGAAGAGATGTGATTGAGAACCTCACCAACCATGGTGGAGGAGAAATGATAATTGAAGAAAAGCAATGGCAGGTGTAGGAAGAAATAGTGGAGAAAGTGCCAACATCAGAACAGATATCACATCACAGAGTCAGTGGAAATGGGAGAATGGAATGGAGTCCTTTACAGATGGTGGGATTGGTAGTGAAGCTGTGGGAGTCTATGATTGAAACTGGCCTCTACCCTATACCTGGAGATGGCGATACAGCAAAGATAGGAAAGGAAGAGTCAGATGGGTCTTGTGAAAGTGGGAACTTGGCTACAAAAAGACGGTGAAGTATTTGAGCTCTGTAGGAGGGCAGGGAACAGCTCCAATATACTCATCAATGTACTGGAAACTGCAGTGAGGGAGGAGGGCTGAGAAAAAAAAACAAGGACACCCTCTCAAAGAGACATGGGTAGCTTGAGCCCCCATGGATTTCTGTGACATTACCTTTGATTTGGTAAATGAGAGTGGAGTTAAGGATATTTTTCAATGAATGAGGTTCACATGATGATGTTGGCTGGGTCTGGTAGGTCCTTTGATCCAGTAAAAATGTGAAAGACGTTCAGTTCATCCTGGCATAGGATCAAAGTTTAAAGAAATTTGATGTCCATGAAAGGATTGAACCGTGTGGGACCATAAACCACAATCTATTAGTGAGAACGGAAAAAGTCTGAAGAAGGGTCTCGACCTGAAATGTCACCCATTCCTTCTCTCCAGAGATGCTGCCCGTCCCGCTGAGTTACTCCAGCAGTTTGTGTCTACCTTAGTCAACATCATGATAGCACCTAACGATAAATAGATCTGGAGAGGGAAGGACTACTTTTGCAGTAGGGTGGAAAGGGGACCAGAAGGTCTAAATGCAATGTAAGTTCTGACCTCAGGAGACGGGGATCATGACAGAAGCCTCCTCGTGGCGATCCCTGGAGACGACAACACGATGCACACAGTGACGCGTCGTGCGACCAATTCTGTCAACATGTTGGACGATGATGGAAGCCATCAGCGAGCTCTGCATCATCTGACACACGAGCGAACGAACCTCTTAGGAGATAGCATTCATTGTATGGGTTGAAAACTCCTGGCCAAAGAAGCAGACATGGAGGTGAAGGTAATGAAGAGCTCAACAAAATGTGGGGCTTGAAACTCGATTAAATGAAAATGTAGCAGATATTGTGAGGACGGAAACTTTGGGATCAGAGGGGCAAAACTGGAGGAGATAATGAAAGAGGGTAAGAAAAGGGAAAGAGATGGGGGTCACAAGATTACAAAAGGAGTGGAAGATTTGAACAAGAGCCGTTGAACTTCAAGAGGTCTCAGGATCTCCATACCATGAGGTCATTGAACCAAGCTTGATGCCAAGGGTGAATAAAAAGTATTTTGTTTCTTTAATTGTTTGTTTTGTTATATTTGAAGATAGACACAAAATGCTGGAGTACCTCAACGGGACAGGCAGCATCTCTGGAGAGAAGGAATGGATGACGTTTCGTGTCAAGACCCTTCTTCAGACTGAAAGTCACGGGAAAAGAAATTGAGAGATATAGATGATGAAGTAGAGAGATATAGAACAAATTAATTAAAAATATTGGACCTGGTTTATAAGGCCTGTCTCTACCTAATTCAGGACTACCCACAATTTAAGCTGTTCCTCCATGACCAAGTTTTTAATCAACGATTCTGTGAGGCATTGTATTAAGTTATTAGTATGATACGAATGCAAATTGCTGTGTTGTTATCGTTGCACAGATTCAGTATTAGCGGTTAATTTTTCAAATTTGCTCTTGTTGTGAATTTGTGGAATTCTCTGCCTTAGAAGGCAGTGGAGGCCAATTCACAGGATGCATTCAAAACAGAGTTAGAGCTCTTAAGGCTAGCGGAATCAAGGGATATGGGGAGAAGGCGGGAACAGGGTACTGATTGTGGATGAGCAGCTATGATCACATTGAATGGCGGTGCTGGCTCGAAGGGCTGAATGGCCTACTCCTGCACCTATGGTCCAATATCTTCCAATGGTCAGCATTTTACTCCGGCTGCAAAACTCATGGAGAAGCAGGCAAAATTGAGCAACATTGAACATTTTTGAATGCTGATGAGTGGTGATTGCCTCACTATTACTTAAAATGCAAAGTCTGAGCCAAAGCCCATAGCTTTGTCGTGAGTCGGACCAATCAACACCAACAATAATTCGAACCCCAATGTAGAATTGATTATCTTTGGAACAATGGAGACTGGCTCTGAGCTGACTTCGTTCCAAGAGAGTTTCCTTAACTATGGCTTAATAACGGCAAAAAAAGTATATTAAAATTCTGGAAAAATGCACCAACACCAACACTTAAAATGTGGATTTCAGACATATCTGAATTGATACACCTAGAAGATATGAGATTCGTCCTAGCAGACAAATTAGACCAATTCTTAAAGATTTGGTCTCCCTTTATCGATTTATTACAAGCATATGGTGCAACATAATCCTGAAAATAAACTGTTTCAGAACCGGGTGAGGGGTGCGCAAAGATACGAAGTAGGTATATCCCTTCCATTTCATCTTCCTTTTATTATCCTTTTTTAAAATATATCTCTCCTCCTTTCTCTCTTTTTCTTGTACTTTTCACGAACTATCACTTTCACCACCTTACCTAACTTTTTCTCTCTTTTTGCTTATATTACATTTTTATTATTAAATTCAAAAACAGAAGTTGTATATGAAATGTATTATATTATTCTTAATATACCCTATTGTCTATGACTTCTAATAAAAATATTATTTAAAAAAAAAACACCAACAATAATTCTCTCTTTCAGATAGGTGCACTTTCACACAATTACATTTAGATTTTTGTTTAGTTTAGGTTAGAGATACAGGGCGGAAATGGGCCCTTCGGCCCACTGAGGCCGCACCATCTGACGATTCCCGCACATTAACACCATCCTAAACACACTAGGGACAATTTACATTTACATCAGGCCAATTAACCTACAAACCTGTACGTCTTTGGAGTGCCAGAGGAAACTGGTGCACCCAGCGAAAACCCACATGGTTAGAGAGAGAACGGAGACACGTCGTACAGACAAGCACCCGTAATCAGGATCCAACCCAGGCCTCTGGCGCCATACGGCAGTAGCTGTACCGCTACGCTAATGAAGCCCCCCCAATGCCAACCTAGTTTAGATATTGATAAGAGAAAAAAGTAACAGAACTGAAGGGACTAATTGAGAGAATAAAAGCATATATCAGATGTCCACGTTATTTTGAATTTTTGGGTCTGTTTTATTTTTGCATTTGATCAATGCTGATAGTCACATGTTCCTCACATGCATGGTGACAGAATTACTGTGCATCCAGGATATCTTTTCAGGTGGATTGACAGTAATATTGATCCATTTTATGTGTTTATGAGAAAGAATGTCTGCCATTTATCCCTCAAAAAGCTCTCACTTCTACTGACAATGTGACATGTGCTCCAAACAACTTATCCTGCAAAGATAAATTCTTACCCTCTGTCAAATGGTCGGCACGGGCTGGAAGGGCTGAGAGGGCCTGTTTCCGTGCTGTAATTGTCATATGGTCTGATCTTTACTGTCCTTTATTGGAATAGTTTCTACAGCCAGAGTTAGTCAGAATTTCCTCATATCCTCATATCAAAAATCAAATCACTTCCAAACAAAGGCTGATGCAAAATGTTTTGTGATCCCAGAAGACTTCTAACATGTCAGAAACATTTAGAATTTGTTATTTCCTCACCGTTTACATTTAGCTTATGTACGTACCAATCTCGTCTATAATTACGTTTATTTAGTCTCAGCAACACTAACTCTTGTGTAATTAATATTATTCCTTTAATTGATTTATTAAATAGACAAAAGATAATCCTTTCAATCCACAAAGAGATGAGAGCAGAAATTAAGCAATTTGGCAACAGCATCAAACGTTCACAGAATTAATGTTTTCCCTAAATCTGTATTGAGGGAGTCGTTCATTTGTGTTCTAATTAGTTATTTTTCCATTTTACATAATTTTACAACAATTTGTTTACAGGATATGGGAACCACATGCAGGGCAAACTTTTAATAATTCCTTCCAATTATCTATTAAAAACTACTGTCCCGTCCCCCCCCCTCCCCAACTCCCTGGTTAACTCATCCCTTCCAACCCAAACCACCCCCCCCCCCACAGATATCTTCCCCTGCAATCACAGGAGATGCAACACCTGTCTCTATACCTCCTCCCCCGACTCTGTCGAAGGATCCTGACAGTCCTTTCAAGTTAGGCAGAGGTTCACTTGTACCTCCTCCAACCTCATCTACTGTATCTGTTGTTCAAGATGAGGAATCTTATACATTGGCGAGACCGGGCGATTGTTCCGCTGAACACCTTCGCTCAGTCCACCTGGACCTACCTGATCACCCGGTTGCTAAACACTTTAATTCCCCTTCCCATTCCCACACTGACCTTTCGGACATAGGCCACCTCCATTGTCAGAGTGAGGCCAAATGCAAATTGGAGGTACATCATCCCATATTTTGATTTGGCAGCTTACAACCCAGTGGTATGAATATTTGATTTCTCCATCTTCAAGTAACCCTTGCATCTCCCCTCTCTCTCTCTCCATCCCTCCCCACCCAAGCTTCAAAGTCATCTTGTTGAGTCTCATTGTCTATAACTCGTTCTCACCTAACTCACAGCTAACAATGGCTTGTTTCCTTTATTGTTACTTTTTTTGCATATCTTTCATTCATTTGTTCTGTATCTCTCCACATCAGCAACTATATCTCTCATTGCCCTTTCCCCCGAGTCTGAAGAAGGGTCTCGACCCGAAACATCACCTATTCCTTTTCTCCAGAGATGCTGTCTGATCTGCTGGTTCAGCAAAGGGGAGGAGACAGCAAGGGCTACCGGAAATTGGAGAAGTCAATGTTTATGCTGCTACGGTGCAAACTGCCCAAGCGGAATATGAGGTGCTGCATCTCCAATTTCCGGTGGTGCTCACTCTGGCCATGGAGGAGAAATGTCAGATTCGGAATGGGAGGGGGAGTTGAAGTGCTGAGCCACCGGGAGTTCAGGTTGGTTAATGCGGGCCGAGCGGAGGTGTTCGGCGAAACGATCGCCAAGCCTACGCCTGGTCTCACCGATGTAGATCAGCACACATCTAGAGCAGCGGATGCAATAGATGAGATTGGAGGAGATGCAGGTGAAACTCTGTCGCACCTGGAACGACTGCTTGGGTCCTTGAATGGAGTCGATGGGGGAAGGTAAAGCGACAAGTGTAGAATCTCTTGCGGTTGCAAGGGAAATTGCCCGGGGAGGGGTGGTGCGGGAGGGAAGGGAAGAATTGACCAGGGAGTTATGGAGGGAGTGGTCTTTGAGGAAAGAAGACAGGGGGGAGATGGGAAGATGTGGCCAGTGGTGGAGTCACGTTGGAGGTGGCGAAAATGACAGAGGACTATTTGTTGCATGTGACGGCTAGTGGGGTGAAAGGTGAGGATTAGGGGGACTCTACCCTGGTTACAAGTGGGGGGATGGGGAAAGAGAGCAGTGTTGCGGGGTATTGAAGAGACCCTGGTGAGAGCCTCATCTATAGTGGGGGAGGGGAACCCCGTTCCCTGAAGAATTAGGACATTTCCGATGCGCTGGTGTGGAACACCTCTTCCTGGGAGCAGATGCGACGTAGCTGGAGGAATTGGGAGTAGGGAATGGATCCTTACAGGAAGCTGGATGGGAAGAAGAGTAGTCTAGATAGCCAAAGGAGTCAGTGGGTTTATAGTGGATGTCGGTCAGAAGTCTATCACCTGCGATGGAGATAGTGAGGTCAAGAAATGGTAGGTAGTGTCGGAAATGGTCCAGGTGTATTTGAGTGCCGGATGGAAGTTAGTGGTGAAGCGGATGAAGTCAGTCAGTTGTATGTGGGTGCAGGAGGTAACACCAAAGCAATCGTCAATGTAGCGGAGGTAGAGGTTGGGGATGGGGCCCTGGTATGCCTCAAACAAGCATTGTTTGATGTACCCTACAAAGAGGCAGGCATAGCTGGAGCCCATGCGTGTGCCCATAGCTATGCCTTGTATTTGGAGGAAATGGGGAGAGTCAAATGAGAAGTTATTGAGGGTAAGAACCAACTCCGCTAGGCAGAGGAGAGTATCAGTGGACGGGTATTAGTTGGTTCTCCGGTCGAGGAAGAACCGGAGCGCTTTGAGACCCTCCTGGTGAGGGATGGAGATGTAGAGTGACTGGACATCCATGGTGAAGATGAGGGGATGGGGGCCTAGAGAATGGAATACCACTTCAAGCAGGAGGCAAGGCCACCAAAATCAAGTGCAGTTTCATACCACTTCAAGCAGGGTGCAAGGCCACCACATTCAAATGCAGTTTCATACCATTTCAAGCAGGGTGAAACCACCATACCACCATGATAAAAACCACACAAAACACCACACTCACAGTTCAGTAGACATAGAATCATAGAAGATAGGTGCAGGGGTAGGCCATTGGGGCCTTTGAGCCTGCACCGCCATTCAATATGATCATGGCTGATCATCCAACTCAGTATCCTGTACCTGCCTTTTCTCCATACCCCCTGATCCCTTTAGCCACAAGGGCCACATCTAACTCCCTCTTAAATATAGCCAATGAACTGGCCTCAACAACCTTCTGTGGCAGAGAATTCCACAGACTCACCACTCTCTGTGTGAAAAATGATTTTCTCATCTCGGGAAAAGACTTCCCCCTATCCTTAAACTGTGACCCCTTGTTCTGGACTTCCCCAACATCGGGAACAATCTTCCTGCATCTAGCCTGTCCAACCCCTTGAGAATTTTGTAAATCTCCTAAATTCCAGCGAGTAAAAGCCGAGTCTATCCAGTCTTTCTTCATGTGGAAGTCCTGCCATCCCAGGAATCATTCTGGTGAACCTTCTCTGTACTCCCTCTATGGCAAGAATGACTTTCCTCAGATTAGGAGACCAAAACTGTACGCAATACCCCAGGTGTGGCTTCACCAAGACCCTGTACAACTGCAGTAGAACCTCCCTGCTCTTGTACTCAAATCCTTTTTCAGTGTGTTCAGTTGATACACAACTCAGACAGAGTCGTGACCTTTCCTTCCCCCATCATGCAGAGACTGAGCCACACCCACACTTCCGGGTTTTATTATCCCTCCCCCTCCCACCGGAAAAGGTGTGGCCTTCATTGCGTGATTGACAGGAGAGAGACACTCACAGTTTAGTAGACATGTTTTCAGTGTCATTCACAGCTCAGAGACGTGACTCTCTAACTTCCTCCTTGCAGAGACTGACTGAGGCACAACACTTCTGGGTTTTATACTCCCTCCCACCACCAGGGGCAGCAGAGAGAATGTCAACATTTTTTAAACATTAATCACTCTTTTATGTTTCATCGATGGGAAAAAATCCTCTGGTCCAGCTGAGCGAGGTGGCCAGAAATGACGGTCATAAGTGGCGGCGTTCTTTCAGAAATCACGAAACAGAAAGTCAGAAAGTGGTCAAGATCTTAGTTTTAGTAATATAGATATTAAAAGACTATAACATTCATGACTATCTTGGCCTTGAGATGCAAATATACAAATGGACTGTGCATATAATTAATTTCAAAGCATGATTATTATTGGGCTATTTTTGAGGAAGAGTTACCTTTAATTTGAGGAAGAGTTACTAGAATTATTGGCATATGCACTTTTTAATTAAATCCAAAAGGATGATCCGGGCTTGAATATAACAAGTTTTTCCAAGACTTGGATAAAAGGAACAGTCTGAAAAAAAATGGTTAAAAGCAGGTGAATAAAGGACTATAAAATATTTCCCATCCACATTAGAACAGAGCCATTATTTCTGTTAAGGAAACAATTGGTTAATGGCACACTAGAATTTTTGTTTTGCGTTACAAAATACTTTGTTGAGTTTTAAGTGAAGCTGAATTCTTGAAAGTTATGTAAATTGTTATTTTTTTCTTCTTTTACTCTTCACCTTCAATTCATTTTCTTGTCACAGTGTAAATGCTAAAATAAAGCAGTGACAGCTTTCACCTTGGCACAGGAGGAGTCCTTTTATATTTCCATTTTCTACTCGCGATGCTGAAGAACTGGAATGACTGCACACATCTCTTTGGATTATTTGTACTTTAGCCCATCAAAACTCTTGTCTAATCCATGTTATCTTTTAGTTTGCACTAAGAATTCCGATTTCACTTTGCAGAAAACAGAATGTTCAATTTAAAAGTTGTTTCATCAAAGCAATACCTTGGTGAGCTACCATTGACCTTGTGCCAACGTAGATAAATACAGAAAATGGTGGGGGAAGAAAGCAGAAGCTGTCAAAATGCATGTTAAAGACAATTGATTAATGAAATACAGTTCTGCACCATAACCTTATACAGTACTCTTTAAAGTAATATGTTTTGTCTTCAATATTCCTCTTTGGTATATGTTCTTAAGAAACACTAGTTAAATATCAGGAATTCTGCCAGTTAGCCTAACTGCATCGATCCCACAAATGACACCATTAAGAACCTGATCTCATAGATGTGTATAAAATCATGAGAGGAATAGATTGGGTTGATGAACAGTGAAAGGGAAAGTTTTTATAGAAATCTGAGGGGTACCATTTTCATTCAAAGTGAGGTGGCGTATGGAATGAGCTGATGCAGGAGGCGGTTAAGACGGGTACTATCGTAACTTTTAAGAAGCAATTAAGCAGGTACATGGATAGGACAGGTTTAGAAGGACGTGGGCAAAATGCAGGCAAGTGGGACTAGTGTATCTGGGACATGTTGGTCAGTGTGGGCATGTTCCACACTGTACGAGTTTATGACTAAGGACAGATAAGGTGGACATTCATCCACTTAGTTGTGCAGTGCTGGTGTTCAGAAAATTCCTGCTTACGTACAACAGCATTGGATACTTTGAGACGTGTGAGAGGTAATATAACAGAGTATATAAATGTTAGCTTACATTCCCATACTTTGAGAGGTGTGGCTGAAATTATTATGGCTGTCAACAATAAAACTGAAGTAGCAAAGTAAAAAGTTAACAGGAGAGACTGTTATCTCATTGATTGACTCTTGCTAACATAATTGGGTAAATCCCAAATTGATTTGGCTGCTGCAAGATATACATGTTCTTCCCTTTCACTGACTCTAGCAAATAACTTATGGTGAAACAGTGTGATAGCTTCTTTATTTTTTAAGGCATTGGACTTTGTGAGTTTTAACTGGACATTTATTACAAACAATATGGTTTAACACAAAAGAAGTCAAAAAGCACAGCATGTAATCATAAAGGGTGAAACTATTCATTGTGCTTAATTTCCCAGCATATTTTTATGGTACTTTATTGGCACCTAAAATTGTCACAGTAAGTACCCATTATTTCAATTAATACAAAAAAACTGTTGCACATCCCCAGTGCAGTGGTGACATCTGGTCACAGAGCTATAGATCAGGTACTAATGGATCACAGCCAAAAAAAAAATGCTTACTCAGTCCTGCTATATTTTACTACTTCTTAATAGGCACCTGGCAAAATGTCATATTCTGCAAGTAAGAAAGTCAAAGCAAGATATTGGCTCTTATCTAAAGCCAGCTGAAACTTTAAAAACTATTCCCAACAATTATAATATGTGTAGAAAAGAACTGCAGATGCTGATTTATACCGAAGGTAGACACAATGTGCTGGAGTATCTCAGGTCAGGCTGCATCACTGGAGAGAAAAAAAAATGGTGATGTTTTGGGTCGGAACCCTTCCTTAGACTTTAGAGCAAAGGTCCCAACCCAAAACGTCACCCATTCTTTTTCTCTCCAGAGATGCTGCCTGACCCTCTGAGCTACTCCAGCACGGTGTCTAGCTCTTGTTAAAAAACTCAGAGTTTGCACCAAAACAAATAGTTACTCAAGATATACACACCACCCTGAGCAACAGACCTGTGGCATGGAAAGGAACAACATTCCCAATGGAATAAATGTTATATATTGAGAAAAAATATTTTACATGATAAATCTCCAATGCGGCCAATAAAATACAGAATAAAGTGATTGTTTAATTCAAGAAGCACAGCATGGGGTGGCACAGCAGAGGTAGAGTTGGCCCCTTACGGCACCAGGGACCTGGGTTCGATCCTGACTATGGGTGCTGTCTGTACAGAGTATGTACGTTCTCCATGGGACCTGCGTGGACTTTCACTGGGTGTTCCGGTTCCTCCCACTCAACAAAGGCATACAGCTGATTGGCTTCAGTAAAATTCTAAGTTGTCCCTAGTGTGTGTGTGTAGGATAGAGTTAGAGTATGGGATTGCTGGTCGGCGCGGACCTGTTGGGCTGAAGGGCCTGTTTCGTTGTTGTATCTCTAAACTAAACTAATGTTTCAGTAATCATATCAGTAGTTATTCATAAGCAGCTGTTTTAGTGTTGTGATGATCAAAAAGAATTAAAATTGCAACATCATGAGGCCAATTAATGAAGCTATGTTCAAATGTATCAACAACTGCTGCTGAGAATTAATTATGGCAGTGGCTATTAAAGTAGTTTTGGCATTTTACCAGAGCAGAACAATGCCTCTGCATATTCAGAACTTCATTTTATATTAAATTACACAAGGCTTTTGACTTCAATGATGATTGTATCTTCTGCTGATCAGAAATTAGAGTGCCTGAAGAGTTTGCGAATTTAAAACACAACAAAAACAAACTTGCTATCAAGCTGTTTTATTTAGTCACTGAAAGAGTTAGGACATGTTCTGTGTTTATCTGACAAACAGTATTGCATATGGGCTGCGCAACCGCTGCAGCCTCCCCCACGTTTTTGGATAGACATGTTTCAATATCTCCAGCTTTGGACGTGACGCTGCTGTGCTCTGAGCAACCTTGTCGTGAGTGTTGGAGAGCCGGGACGGAGGGAGGGATGGAAGCAGTTGCAGCGGCGGGGGTAGATGTGGACGGGGAGCCGGGGCTGGCGAGTGTTTGCCGGGCTTGCGAATTGCTCGCTGCAGCTCCAACCATGGAGCAGCCTCAGTGCAAGAGTCTCGGGCCGTCGGAAGTGTCGGAAGCGTTGTGGCTTAGCGCATCCTAGAGGACAATCGGTGGCTGCTGTAAGTAGGTACTAAGCACTGGGTAGAAGCGGTGGAAGATAGTGGCTTTCAAATGGGAGTGGTTGGAGAAAGCATCCAGCTTGCCTGCTAGATTTTCACTTACTGTAAATGCAGGAAAGATGTTCTCGATGTTGGGGGAGTCCAGAACCAGAGGTCACAGTTTAAGAACCATAGGCCATTTTGGACTGAGATGAGGACACACTTTCTTCACCCAGAGAGTTGTGAAACTGTGGAATCCTCTGCCACAGAAGGCAGTGGAGGCCAATTCACTGGATGTTTTCAAGAGAGAATTGCATTTAGCTCTTGGGGCTAACAAAATCAAGGGATATGGGGAAGAAACAGGAAAGAGGTACTGATTTTAGATGAACAGCCATGATCATATTGAATGGCAATGCTGGCTCGAAGGCTGAATGGCCTATACCTGCACCTGTTTCCTATGTTTTTATGCTTGGGTATATGGCAATAAAACTCGACCGATTTTGAAGCATTCATGCATGGTGGAGCTATAATGTATGCATAGACTGATACAGTGTGAAAACAGGCCTATCGGCCCAACTTGCCCACACCCACCAACATGTCCTAGCTACACTACCTGCTTTTGGTCCATATCCCTCCAAACTTGTCCTATCATGTATCAGTCTAACTGTTTCTTAAATGTTGGGATAGTCGCTGCCTCAACTACCTCCTCTGGCAGTATGTTCCATACACTCACCACCCTTTGTGTGGAAAAAGTTACTCCTCAAATTCCTATGAAATCTTTCCCCTTCACCAATCTGTCCTGTGGTCCTCGATTCACCTATTCTGGGCAAGAGACTCAGTGCATTGAAATGTATATTTCTAATGCATTTTAGATTTCTTGAAAGTCTTACTTTTAAAATAGTAATGTTCCCACAAACATATAACCCCTTTATTAATGTCTTGGTTTGAGGATTCTAAATTCAAATCAACGTCAAAAGGAGAACACATACTTTCAAAATACTCTGATTTCCCCCCCCCCCCCCCCGATTAAAACATAATTTGTATGACTGCAAAATCAGGAAATGTTATGATTATTTCTTGTCCCTTTTTCCAGCTACAAAGAAAAAAAAAGCACTTGAAATTATAACACATTTAAAAGTTTTTAGTCAAATTTTCTGTACCGTGGAAGGCCCTGGCATCGATCCGAGAGGGGTGGGGGATGGGTGATGGGGGATTTCCCCCCCCCCCTCCCCCACTTTGAGGTGGGGGGGTGGCCTGTATTATTATACCCTAGTTTTTGGAGGTCGAGCAATAACAAAAATAATAATCACCTGCTCCTATCTCTCATGTAGGCCCTACATTATCTTAAAACTACTTCAAACGAAAAGCATTGAAATCATACTTCTACAATGCACTAAAACATCATTTTAATACGTCAAATTTCAAAAAGTCCCTACTCCTCCCACACCCTCCCTTCACTTGGTCGCTCCACTCCCTCGCAGGGTACCCCCAAGGACAGTGATCGCTCAGCTCCCCCACTTTCAAAAACGCTCTGCGGCCCCTATTGCAGAAGATAATTAACAGCACCCTTTAAAAAATAACCAGGAGCACAGGAGGATGAGGGGTGATCTTATAAAATCATGATGAATAGATCGGGTAGATGCACAGAGTCTCTTGCTCAGAGTAGGGGAATCAAGAACCAGAGGACATAGGTTTAAGGTTATGGGTGAAGATTTAATCAAAGTCTGAGGGGTAACCTTCTCACACATAGAGTAGTGGGTGTATGGAACACGATGAGATAGTTGAGGCAGGGACTATTGCAAAGTTTAAGAAACAATTAGACAAGTACTTAGATAGGACAGGTTTGGAGGGATATGGGTCAAACACAGGCAGGATGAAGTAGTGTAGATGGGGCATGTTGGCCGGTGTGGGCAAGTTGGGCCGAAGGGCCTGTTTCCACACTGCATCACTCTATGACATTTTCATATTAAACGAACAGTGGAAAGACAACCATTCGGAATGATTTTCATTGCAAACATTAGTATTTCAGTCATAAATTGTAATAATAAGTTGAAACAATGTCTATTGTAATGATATCAGAATGAAATATGCGTGTTAAGATGACCCCCAAAATATTTATCAGCTTGCGGCATTACGCTTTATCAAACGCTAATGTAAAAATTATTACCCTTGCCATAACATGGATACACTTGTCTGTTAATTTATAGCTCTTATCAGTGGCAAGAGTCTAATTCTTGCAGCATCAGCCAAAGCACAGGCCTTTGTGAAATTGCAATCATTTTATGTGGGATGTAACTAATGGGCACAGTTCGTTATCACTTATTGGCCTGAGAATGTAGATGATGTACTGTACACTTTTTATTACCAGGTAATTTACCTCCAACTGGTTGAAGAATGATCAAAGTCTAGCATTTGTTTTACCGGGATTCATTAGTTAATTAACCTTTGGTGCCGCTGACCCTTGAGGAAGGCTGCTTCTTAATTAATGCACGGTTGTCACCACTGCAGGCAGAGTGTTAGTGGGTGGGCTGCATTAACAGTCCTTTAGATTCCTCTGATGCAGCACAATCACAAGATCAGAAGTGTTGTAGGAAGGAACTGCAGACGCTGGTTTAAACCGAAGATAGACACAAAATGCTGGAGTAACTCGGCGGGATAGGCAGTGACTGAATGCAATCACCTCCTGCAAGGCAAAACCAGGACGCAGCTCAGATGTCGGTGATACACCACTCCCTGATGAGCTCAATGCATTTTACGCACGCTTTGATAGGGAGAACACCAATGTGCCTTCCAGAGCCCCCATTAGCTGTGATGGTATTTCAGTCTCAGTCACAGAGGCCGACGTCAGGAAATCCTTCAGAGGGGTGTACACTCGAAAAGCGTCTGGACCTGATGGACCAACTGGCTGGAGTTTTTACGGACATTTTCAACCTGTCACTTCTGAGGTCTGAGGTTCCCACCTGCTTCAAAAGGGCATCAATTATACCGGTGCCCAAGAAGAGCAAGTTGACGTGCCTCAATGACTATCGACCTGTGGCACTAACGCCTGTGGTGATGAAGTGCTTCGAGAGGTTGATCATGGCACAAATCAACTCCTACCTCGACAAAAACCTGGACCCACTGCACTTCGCTTACCGCCACAACAGATCAACGGTGGACGCGATCTCGCTGGCCCTCCACTCCGCTCTGGACCACTTGGACAACAAAAACTCACATGTCAGGCTATTATTCAATGACTACAGCTCGGCATTTAACACAATCATCCCCTCCAAGCTGGTTACCAAACTCGCAGAACTGGGTCTCTGCGCATCCCTCTGCAATTGGATCCTCGACTTCCTCATTCACAGACCACAGTCTGTTCGTATTGGAGGAAATGTGACAGATTCGATAACAATCAGCATGGGAGCACCTCAAGGCTGCGTGCTCAACCCCCTGCTGCACTCACTCTATACTCATGACTGCGTAGCCGGTCATAGTGCGAACTCCATCATCAAGTTCGCTGTTGTGGGACGTATCACTGATGGGTTGAGTCAGAGTATGGAAGAGAGATCGAGCGACTGTCCCTATGGTGCCTGCACAACAACCTGGCCCCCAACACCAGCAAAACCAAGGAACCGATTGTGGACTTTGGAAGGAGTAGGATGGGGACCCACAGTCCTGTTTATATCAATGGGTCGATGGTTGAAAGGGTCAAGAGCTTCAAATTCCTGGGCGTGCTCATCTGTGAAGTTCTTTCCTGGTCCGAGAACACAGAAGCAATTATTAAGAAAGCTCATCTGCGCCTCTACTTCCTGAGAAGATTACGGAGAGTCGGTCTGTCAAGGAGGACTCTCTCTAATGTCTACAGGTGCACAGTAGAGAGCTTGCTGACCGGTTGCATTGTGGCTTGGTTTGGCAACTTGAGTGCCCTGGAGAGAAAAAGATTACAAAATGTAGTAAACACTGCCCAGTTGATCATCGGCTCTGACCTTCCTTCCATCGAGGGGATCTACCGCAGTCGCTGCCTCAAAAAGGCTGGCAGCATCATCAAGGACCCACACCACCCTGGCCACACACTCATCTCCCTGCTACCTTCGGGTAGAAGGTACAGGAGCCTGAGAACTGTAACAACCCGGTTCAGGAAAAGCTACTTCCCCACAGCTATCAGGCTATTAAACTTGGCTCGGACAAAACTCTGAACATTAATACCCCTTCATCTGTTATTTGCACTTTATTAATTTGTTAATTAATGTGTGTATTTACATATATAATTGTAGTCAATGCCTACTATGTTCTGTTGTGAGATGCAAAGAAATAATTTCATTGTCCTGTCAGGGACACATGACAATAAACTCTTTTTGACTTTTTGACACCCCCAATCTGTCCAAGTCACCCTGCATTCTCATAGCATCCTCCTCACAGCTCACACTGCCACCCAGCTTTGTCTCATCTGCAAATTTCCTAATGTTACTTTGAATCCCCTCATCCAAATCATTGATGTATATTGTAAATAGCTGCAGTCCCAGAACAAAGCCTTGCGGTACCCCACTAGTCACTGACTGCCGTTCTGAAAAGGACCCGTTAATCCCTACTCTGTCTGCCAACCAATTTTCTATCCATGTCAGCACTCTACCCCAATGCCATGTGCCCTAATTTTGCCCACTAATCTCCTATGTGGGACCTTATCAAATGCTTTCTGAAAGTCCGGGTACACTAAATCCACTGACACTCCCTTGTCCATTTTCCTAGTTACATCCTCAAAAAATTTCAGAAGTTTAGTCAAGGATGATTTCCCCTTCGTAAATCCTTCCACATCCCAAAGATATGTGGGTTTGTAGGCTAATTGGCCTCTGCAAATTGCCCTTATGTGTAGGGAGTCGATGAAAATGTGGGTAGCATTTTCTGGTGATTGATGGTCAGCATGGTTTCAGTGGCCACGGAGCTTGTTTCCTTAAGACCATGACATAGGAACAAAATTAGGCCATTCCACCCATCGAGTCTGCTCTGAAATTCAATCATGGCTGATCTATATTTCCCTCCCAACCCTACTCTTGCTTTCTCCCTAACCTTTGACGCCTTTCCTAATCAAGAACCTGTCAAACTCCACTTAAAACATACCCAATGGCTTGGCCTCCACCATTGTCTGTGGCAATGAATTCCAAAGATTCACCACACTGGCTGAAGAAATTCCTCCTCACCTCCAGTCTACAGGTACGTCCTTTTATTCTGTGGCTGTGCCCCCTGGTCCTACACTCTCCCACATCCTTTGCACGTCCACTCTATCGAGGTCACCCATGCTCGATCACTAAACTACCAGTTGGTGCCAGCAATGTCTACCTTGCCAACAGTCTGTCTGTCCTTTCCTTCTTTGTGTTTTGATAGTATGTGTTACATGTATGTTTTTAGTGTTCTTTATCTGGGGCGTCGTGGGAAACATTTTCTAATCTCTTACCATGACAGATGCGATTTTTTCCCATATCATATCTCCGTCCGCACTGCGGTCCAACATCGAGGAGTAGGTGGCTTTTGCTGGAGACCGATTTTGAGAGCTCCACCGCGGATGCTTGCGGACTTATCATCACAGAGCCCACAATCCCTTTGCCAGGGATCGACCTCGGAGCTCCAGCCATGGGTGCTTGAGGACAACATCACAGAGCCCGTGGTCTCTGGTTAAATACTGACTTTGGGAACTCCAAGCTGCGGGAGTTTCAATCGCCCTGATGTGGGCTGCAGGAGCTTTGATCGTCCGGACAGATGGTTCGACTGCCCCGACTGCGGGAGAATAAAGAGGAAGAAGATTGGACTTTTTGCCTTCCACCACAGTGAGGAATCAACTGTGGTGGATGTTTATGTTAATTTTTAAGTAGTTCTGTGTCTTGTTGCTTTTTTTCATATGGCAGTATGGTAATTCGCATGTCACTGTTCCTTAATTGGTACATGTGACAATAAAAGATCTTTGAACTAAACTAAACTGGACTAGACTAAACGAAGGTTGAATTATATGTTGTCATGCTGCCTTTCAATACTGTCTGGCAAAATATCCTGCCAGCCCAAGTTCCCTTTGACATGTTGCTGTGCCCTTTGTATAGAATGAAACCATGCATTAAACAATAAATTAATTACTTGTTCAAATGCTATCCAATCCTCAGGAAAATCAATGCCGCCCAGCTATTCCATTGCAGTGATGAATATCTGATTCCCAATTAGCTTAAAACCTCGAAACAAAAGGAGCCACTGTGTTTGATTAATCATCAATATTTGTTCAATAACACGATTGGTTGCCAGTAACCTTTCACGGTTAAACCGCACACAGTCATGTTCACATGCACGCTGCTTCTGTGCCCCCTAGATTTGCTCATTCATCAATTGCCCCACCTTGGTCTCTCTTTGGGGCAGTGATTAGTGAAGTCAAGACAGCTCCCCTTAGAGTAATGAAGCGTCTTTAACAGAGTTATTTGGATTATGAAGTATTTTCATTATGTAATTGATGAGAAACTGTTTCCACCAAGAGCAGAGATGGATACAAAATGCTGGAGTAACTCTGGTAACTGGTAGCATCTCCGGTTAGAAGGAATGGGTGACTTTTCTGGTCGAGACCCTTCTTCAGGCTGAGAGCCATTTTCAGTCTGAAGGGTCTCGACCTGACATTATCCATTCCTTCTACACAGATATGCGGTCTGTCCCACTGAGTTATTCCAGAATTTTGTGTCTAACTTCGGTGTAAACCAGCATCTGCAGTTCCTTCCTACACCAACAGCAGGATGTGCAGTAATTGGCAGGTCTGTCTGGAATTTTTCAAGAGAGATTGATCTGAAGTGATGGTCGTTGCAATTTTGATCCCAAATTTCAAATTGGGAGGGTATACATGCATGAAAATGCAGCACATTGCATCTCATTCTAGAAATAACCCAGAGAACCTTTTCTAGGCAAAGTTAGAACCCAATATGTCAGGAGTCTGTAGACTCAGCAATCCTTTTGCAACACTACTGACAGGAGGAACATCGTGTACAATCAAAAGCCTGCACTTCCGATTCTGAACTGGAATTCTGCCTGGGCAAGCAAGAAGAAAATGAGTAAATTAATAATATTAGACCATCCAATGTATATTATTGGGTAAAAATCAACTGTCAAATATTTATTAATGGGCAAAAATAAGCCTCCTCATAATTTTGTTTGCAGTAATGAACAGTTGCCAGCAGATGCAAGCGTCTAATTCACTCAGATTCTGCTGACTCGTGGCTTATGATATCATCAGGCTCATTGATTGAATTACAGTCTTGTAACTGACTGCACTCTATTTATTAGCATACATTTACTTTTCACTTATGTGAATTACTGGTCTGCTCAGCAGAAGAAACATTGTTCACTTCCTTCGAGTAAACACAAGCCATTATCGTTTTCACTCACACTGACCCAGAGGTAACGTTTAGATTTAAAGAATATCTTTTTCGGTCTGCCTTTCAAAAGTGCAGCTGGATACTCACAGTGTGCAGTCTCACAAGAGCTCTTGGTATCTCTTCCATACTGTATATTGACACAAAATGCTGGAGTTACTCAGCAGGACACGCATCATCTCTGGAGAGAAAAAATGGGTAACATTTCCATTTGTTTAATTTGGTTTACAGATAGGGTGGCACAGAGGCGCAGCGGGTAGAGCTGATGCCTCACAGTGCCCGAGACCCGGGTTCAATCCTGACCTCTGGTGCTGTCTGTGTGGAATGCACACTTCTGCAGTTCTCCCTTTGACAAAGTGGGTTTTCTCCAGGTACTCCGGTTTCCTCCCACATCCCAAGACGTGTGGAATTTTGCCAAAAGATTGCTTCTGAAATATGGAAAAATGTTTTCCAGAGTCTCACCGTGAACCATAATTGTTGGAGCGTAATGTGGTGTAGTGGGGCAAGTTGCTAGAAGCCCTCGGTCTTGTGAATGTTTAGTACAAGGCCGGGGTGGAAGATTGCAACCTTCACGTGGTCCGCCCTGTTTCAACTAATGCAATCAACTCGACGTGCACAAAAGGAAGATCAAATAGAACAAGTTGTCCAACAACTTTAGGCTGTGCACACCACACGAAAGAAGAAGAAGTACAAGGCCGGTCTTCTTGTATGCCTCAAAGGAACAACATGTTTGGAGCCTGCATTCCAAGTGTGCACAAATGCAAGCGTGGTTTGCATATATGGAAACAGGGAACTGCAGGTGCTAGAATGCACAAAGGGACACAATGTGTTGGAGTAGCTCATCGGGTCAGGCAGCATCTCTGGAGAACATGGATAGGTGACGTTTCAGGTCATGACCCATCAGTCTGGGGAGGAGATATTCAGGTGGGCAGAAAAAATGGATTCAAGCATAGACTCAAAGACTCCTTGACGAAGTGACACACACCCACTAATTTTTGGGACATTCAGGCCTATCAGTGAAGTGGCTATTCAGTGAAGAAGTTTTCAGGATAGGTTAATGAGTTCTAGGAGCTGAATTAGGCCATTCAGCACATCAAGTCTACTCTGCCATTCAATCATGGCTGATCTATACTTTCCCCTCAACCCCATTCTCCTGCCCTCTCTCCACAACCCACAACACCGTTATTAATCAAGAATTTACCAATCTCCACCTTAAAATATCCATTGACAGCAATGAATTCCACAGATTCACCAATAAAATTCCTCCTCATCTCCCTTCTAAAGGTACATCCTTTTATTCTGAGGCTATGGCCTCTAGTCCTAGACTCTCCCACTAGTAGAAATATCCTCTCGACATCCACTCTATTCAGGCCTTTCACTATTATGTGTGTTGCAATGAGTTCTCCATCACCCTTCTAAACTCCAGCAAGTACAGCACCATTAAACACTCATCATATGTTAACCTCGTCATTCCTGGGATCATTCGCGTAAACCTCCTCTGGACAATCTCCAACACCAGCACACCCTTCCTCTGGTATGGGGCCCAAAACTGCTCACAATACTCCAAATGCATTCTGACCCGTGCTTTATAAAGACCCAGGATGGTATTAGGAATATTGTGTCCATATATGAGGAGAAAACAGAAGCCTTACATACACAGTGGAAGGAGCTCATCACCTCATAAATACCATGTCACCAACACCATCAGCATCTCCAGCCCAAACATAGGAGCCTGCAGTTTCCATATTGAGCTCATCAGCCTCCTCAGAAGCTGGAGATACAGTGCGGAACCAGGCCATTTTGCCCACTAAATCCACGCCGATCAGTGATCACCCCGTACACTACCAGCATCCTGCACACAAGAGACAATTTACAATTTAACAAAGTCAATTAATGCATAAACCTGTACGTCTTTGGAGTGTGAGAGGAAACCAGTGCACCTGTAGAAAACACGCATGGTCACAGGGAGAACGTACAAACTCTGTACAGACATCACCAGTGGTTAGGATTCTCCTGAAGGACTGGTTAAGAAGTAGTCAAGGGAAAACAGGTCTATGAATAATATTTCAGATGTAGTCCCTCCAGGGCCTGGTGCAATTAGAGCAATTCATCACATTCTTGTACACAAATTATCTTGCAAAAAGAAAGTATTCCTTTGCTGTTCTAATTGCTACTGTGCCTGTAACATTCAGAGATTTGAGACAATTAACCTCTCAGCTTGAGGTTTTTTAGTTTAGTTTAGAGATACAGAGCTGAAACAGGCCCTTCAGCCCACCAAGTCCGCCCTGCACACATACACTATCCTACACACTCTAGGGACATTTTTTACATTTATACCAAGCCAATTTACCCACATACCTGTAAGACTTGAGTGTGGGAGGAAACCAACGTTCTTGTAGAAAACCTACGCAGGTCACAGGGAGAACGTAGAAACTCCGTACAGACAGCACCCAGAGTCAGGATTGAACCCTGATCCCCGGTGCTACAAGTGCTGTAAGGCAGCAACTCGATCTCTGCACCCAGGGGATTTTAAGCCTATTTTCAGGAACAAGTGAGGCTATCTATATGTCGTTGCTCTGTTACTCTGGTAAAAGCAAGCTAATTATGACCCTTAAAACTAATAGCTTGTAGAGTGAGTTTGTTTTAGCGTGTGCTGTCTTTCCCCCCCCCCCCCCCATCCCATTGGAAAATAAGGGAAGTGACATGAATGATTTGCATTACCACAAACGGGTCAGTCTAATGGGGCGAAATGAATTGAATCAGACTAACACAAATCTCCTATCTAAGACAGCTTTACTTATCTCCGTTAAATCTCTTCCAGGCTCAACCATTGGATGCTTATCACATTTGATCTTAAAAGCTGCTCATGCAAAGTCCCAAGAGCTATAATTCCTTTTATTATTTCAATGCGAATAAAGCACTTGAGGAAATCTTTCACAATAGGATGTTGGAAAACTTTAAAATCCCTCAATAGAAATTAGCAAAAGGACAAAAATGAATTAATATTGGCTGCTTCGGTAAAGAAAATCTGAATTTTGAATGATGGAAGAGGAAAGAGAACTAACTTTGACAACAGCCTATTCATTGCACTAGTACTATGGTTATTAGTTTATTGAATTTTGTTGATTATTGTATGTGTATTGTTTTTATGAACCTGTTAAGTTGCTGCTAGTATGAACTTCATTGTTCAACTTGGACAAACGTATAGATACAGCACAAAAACAGGCCTTTCAACCCACTGGGTTCTTGCTGATCACCCGTTCACACTAGCACTGTCCTACACAGGAGGAACAATTTACAATTTTACCAAAGCCAATTAACCTAAAACATTGAATTTTCTCAATTCTGTTAACCATTGCTGTCTCCTCCCCTTCCCACCTCTCCCTCGGGCCCTGGCATTCCCTCTCTATCTCTCTCTCTATCTCTCCCCCACCCTAGTCGCACTAGCTTCTCATTTTCACACTACAAACAGCTTACAATGGCTTGTTCCCTTTATCATCGATACTTTTTTGCATATCTTTCATTCATTGTTCTTTATCTCTCCACATCACCGTCTATATCTCGTTTCCCTGATCAGTCTGAAGAAGGGTCTCAACCCGAAACGTCGCCCATCTCCTTCGCTCCTTAGATGCTGCTGCACCCGCTGAGTTTCTCCTGCCTATTGTGTACCCTCGATTCTCCAGCATCTGCAGTTCCTTCTTTAACCTAGAAACCTGCACATCTTTGCAGTCTGGGAGGAAACCGGAGCACCCAGAGAAAACTCATGCAATCATTGGGAGAAGGTACAAACTCCGTACGTACAGCACCCTTGGTCAGGATCGAACCCGGGGTCTCTGGCGCTGTAAGGCAGCAACTCTACCGCTGCACCACTGTGCCATGCTAATTGTTGCTGCATATGACAATTAAACACTCTTGAATCTTCATAACAATTTTATGTCTATAACATTTGGTGACCACTTGGAAGATGAATTAACTGACAAACGTATAGGTTTCTGTTAGTAAAGGGACTGGCAGATAAGATCCAAAGGGAAACTGCAGACTCTAATGGCCGGGTAGGAGAGGCTGATGGGATGGGTGACTTGGTATTTGTGAGGTGATATGCTCCTTCCACTGCATAAACAAAGCTTCTGCATTTTCCCCACACATAAACAAGCTGCCAGAAGGAGGTATTTGAGGCAGGTATTATCAAAATGTTTAAGAGACATATGGACAGGTACGTGGAAAGGGTAGGATTACAGGGTTACGAGGCAAACATGGGCAGGTGGGGCTAGTGAAGATCGGGCATGTTAGTCACCATTGGCAAGTTCGGCCGAAGGGCCTGTATCCATGCTTTATGACTCTATGATTATTGACCGGATGATCACCATGTACAGCAGAAATCGCCAATATTTGAAAACTTGGCAGCGACCTTCTGTTCCATTTCAACATAGTACAAGCTTTGTATATATGAATTTATAGCAATACCTAGAAATTAGATTTCATCCATTTTTGATGAATGAAATGTGTGCTGATTGCAAGCACTACCAACTTTCACATTTCCCTCTGGGGAAAACAAAAAACACAGAATTTGCTAAAAAATACTTCTGAAGAATTGTTAGGGCATTTTGCACACATAATCATGCATTAAAAAGGACCTAACAGACTGGAATGGAGAGCTGGAGTTGTAAGGAGAGATTGGCTAGACTAGATTTATTCGCAACAGAACATTGATGGGCTGAGGGGTGATGTTATAAAATTATGAGAAGTGTGGATAAGATAGGGATTTAGAGCATTATTCCACAGGCAGTCTGTAACTGAGGGCACAGATTTAAGTTGAGGGGAGAAAAATAATTAAATTCATATTCAGCACAAACATAGTGGATGGGAAGGTCCTTCTTGTGTTGTACTGTGTTCTATTTCTATGAAAGACATGGTTTTGACTTTCAATCAGAGGAAGGAATTTGGAACCTCAAGTATCGGTTCGCAGTGTTGGAGGTGGAGAGGAAAAAATAATGGGGGATAGTGGAGTCAAGTTTGCAATCTGCTCCAGATTGGGAGGGTTTAATCAATCCTGATCAAGATATGCTGGTGCTCTTGTCCTCAATTCTTCTACTCTGGGCAAGACACTATGCATCTCCCAATCTATTCTTCTCATGATTTTACACACCTCTGTAAGATCATCCCTCATCCTCCTGCACTCCACGGAAAAGAGTCCCAGCCTACTCAACCTCTTCCAAAAGCTCAGACCATCTAATCCTGGCAACATCCTTGTAAATCCTCTCTGTACCCTTTCAGCTTGACAACGTCTTTCCTATAACTATAACAGTATTGGTGTCAGAGAATGGGGGCAAAGCATAAGCATTAAATTTTAAAAGGAATGTGTAAGGAGGAGCTGCAGATGCTGATTTAAACTGAAGACAGAAAATGCTGGAGTAACTCAACGGGACGAGCAGCATCTCTGGAGAGAAGTCGAGTTAAATGTTGAGATAGTCCCTGCCTCAACTATCACCACTGGCAGCTTGTTCCATACACCCACCACCCTTTGTGTGAAAAAGTTACCCCTCAGATTCCCATTAAATCTTTTCCCCTTCACCTTAAACCTATGTTGCCTGAACCGTTCAGTTCCTCCTGCACTTTGCGTAGGTTTCATTTCAGGCTTCCCCGATTCGATATGTGGGAAGCACTTTTTAAATATAGAGCCAGAAGAAATTTGTTTAATTCAGCAGGACAGGCAGCATCTTTGGAGAGAAGGAATGGGCGAAGATTCGAGCCAAAACCCTTCTTCAGACAAAGATGGGTCTTGACCCGAAACGTCACCCATTCCTTCTCTACAGAGATGCTGCCTGTTCTGTTGAGTTACTCCAGCTTTGTGTGTCTATCTTCATCTTAAATTTAAAAGGGATGTACCCCCATAGACAGGTGCAAACTCTGGGCTCCAGGACACTATTGTGTGAGGACCAGACCTCCTTCTGTTTCTCCAAAGCCTGCCTCACACACATGTGAGGAGCTGCTGCTGTACATGTGCCAAATGTTCAACAACACTTTAACTAAGTCATGTCTAAATATGTGTTGGGCTTTGTTTGATGCTTGACTGAAGTATGGCGACCTTCTCAATTATCTCATTAAATATCCATTTAGCAATTGGGTTTCTGACAAAATTCAACCATATGTTATCTAAACAATGTTGCATAACATGATAACATTTGTGGGCCAATGAGACTTTGTTCATTACCGCTGCCTCTGGTAATCTTAGAGTCATGGAGTCAGAGCACGGAAACAGGCCTTTTGGCATACTTGCCATACCAACCAAGATGCCGCATCTACACAAGTTCCACACTAGTCACCCATTCCCTTGCTCCTTATCTTCCACCCCTCCCATCTCCAAAACACTAATTTCTCTTTTCGCCCTCCTCTTCCCCACCCTATCCGTCCCTCTCGCTCAACCTTTCAATCCTCTTCCTTTTATTATCTGACAAGCTTGTATCTTCTTTTCACCTCCAGCCTTAGTCACTCACTCCCCCTTCTGCTACTCACCCCCTCCCCGTACCTACCTATCACTTACCAGACGTTGTCTCCCCCACCTCTTTTCCAATTTCCTCGCCATCTATCCCATCAG
Source organism: Okamejei kenojei (assembly GCA_035221665.1). NCBI lineage: Eukaryota > Metazoa > Chordata > Chondrichthyes > Rajiformes > Rajidae > Okamejei > Okamejei kenojei. The sequence continues at coordinate 80,786,376 of CM069137.1, forward strand.
TTTAGTTACATGGTCTGTCCATTCCCTCTACAGATGTTGCCTGACTCATTGAGTTCTTCCACAACTTTGTTTTATGCTCAAGATATCAGCATCTGCTGTCTCTTGTGCCTTAGTTATTAAGTATGTTGGCTTAGGGAAACTGACTTGTTAATGCAAACTTGCCAAGTAGAAGATGAAGTAAATCCTCATGCTTTAAAAGAATGTGGTCAATATTTAGAATTGATGCAAGTGCACTGGTTTAAAAAGATTGCAGAAAGGACATTTGTAGCAATTATTACATGTGCAGTTTCTATTAATTTCAGCCCAAGAAAGTGAATTATTCACACAGCACCATTTAATCCCAAGTATATGGTAAATTGTGCCATGTTAATTTGACTGCATTTGCCTAGAATTCAATCTTAGTCAGCAGTCATGAATGCACCATTTGACTTACAATGACATCAAGTGAATACATTACGGAGACAGAGTACGACATGCTGCCCTGTCACTATTATGTAGGCTGTTTACCATTATTGAAAAGGAATGAATCTCCAAGTAACTATGTTCTTGTCTGTTTTATCTGCAAGAGACTGAGCTTAGCAGGAAGATTTTAATGGCATAGCAGCGGCCTTGCGAATCTATATCTGATTTTGTTGTTCTTCATTGCCTGTTCTGCTCTTGTAAAGCTGAGCATTGCAGGAAATACTTTAGGAGCTCTAAACCTTTGTAATAGATGGACCGTTCCTAAAGCTGATTAAAACAGCTCATTGCCAGCACGCCATCATTCACCAAAGAGGAATAATTCCATTTAGATCAAATATTTAATTTTTCTTAAAATTATAATTCTTCAAAATTAAACTTAGAGGGCCAAACCTCTTCTGTTGCCTTGGCAACTGGAAGGAATGCATTCCGGTAATTTTCAGACAAGCTACCAGACCTTAGATGTGGACAGTGGGTTGGAAAGGGCTGTAATAATTCTTGCCAACCTCTCCTTCAATTGTGATAATCATTACTTCAAAAGCTAAATACACATTAGTGAAGACAACTCAATGCAAGAGCGACATAGCCTATAAAGCAAACAGCCACAAGAAGCTGCAGATATGTATTTTACTTCGGAGTCACGTGAGGACTTCGTGAAGACCCCCCAGCAGCATGCGCGTCATATCGTCGCACGCATCTGCAGCGGCAGCTGGGGGGGGGAGTGCGCTCTCCCCACCGGCCTCCTTCACAAGACCGGCAGGTAAGTATTACCTTCCTTTACAGCATGGACAAGGCCCAGCCAGGACGACGCACTGCCGAGGAGCGAAGCTGAGCTGCGGCCGAGCCAGACGGCCTTTGTCGCACGAGCTGCACGGACAACGCCGGCAGCTTCAACGCAACGGTGGGGGCCAGGAATGAGGAAGTTCGTGCGCAGGAGCTGAGGCTGCGGCCAGCCGACGGCCCCCTTGTGCCCTGGAGCTTGCAACGGAACCGTGCCGGCAGCTTTAAAAAAAACGCAACGTGGGGCTGGAATCAATCGGTTGAGGGCGCTTCCCGCTAAATACAGGGGACCACTCACACCCCTGAATGGATTACCGCTATGGAGCTGGCAAGCCAAGGTCACAGACTTCCCGAGCCCCCAGTCCCCCAAGAGAATAAGGGGGGATAACAGGTTACGTGGCAAGGGGTCTTGTTTTCTTTTACAGGCAACCCTCCCCGAGCTCCATAACCCCGAGGGGGCTTGGCCGGGGGACAGCCCACGACAGGTGAGCCCTGCAGAGTGCATTGCGAACCGACAGGCCCAGGGATACTGCCATCGTGCAGCCCGGGCATAACACTGCTGCTGCGTCGTGTAGGCCTGCTGTAGCAGATACCGCCGACAACACACCCCGTCAGGCTGTGCGGATCAAGGGCGGAGGTGGCAGCAGAAGCGGTCGTTCCACTTCATACGCTGGCAGCCGGCACCATGCGCCTCCACGCCCAAGTAAATGGTGTACGTGTGAGGTAGCTTGCACGACTCCGGGGAGCCAGGTTCCGGAGGGCCGGGCCCCGCGAGTCAACTCACCTGCCTTCTTATCTGCCAGTGGGCCGCCCAGTCTGGGAGAAGACAGACTAGCGGAGAGTCCGTGCTGGAGTCGTATGACCCTACATGTGGGCTGTAGGTCACGACGACCTGCCATTGGACCTAGACCCTAAGGGGGTGAGTCCGATGGTGAAGCCCCAGTGAATTCGCCAGGGCCTGGGAAGTCGGCTTGTCCGCTGCATATATGCATGGACGAGTCGCATTGAGCGGTTGGAGCTCTTAAAATGGTCCAACATCCTCCAGCGTGACCAAGAACGAGAAGAACGGCAACCACATACCGTGCAAGGACCCGCTCGATCTCATCATCGTCTCCAGCCAGAAGCATAATGATTGCCCAGACTGCTGAGTGACTGACGACCAGGGACAAGCCAGAGACCTGCTGAAAAGCGCGAACCAGAGCACGAGGAGGATGCTGGGATTTGGTGAGTGAAGTTTGCCGTTTCCTACCCAACAGGTGAACCCTGCACCACGAATTGGCGGCACCATTGATAGCCTACGTGGGGGTGGGATGGCTGCACCAACTCTGGATCAGATTCTCAATAATACCTTGGAGAAAGGTTTCTCCACGGGCATAACGTCGTTGCAGAAACCCTGATCGTGGATAATGTGTCCATAAATATCAATGATGCACTAGCAACTCCTATGCAACGCCCAGTATTAGAAATATTGCCTGCGTAAGAGCTTCCATATAGCCTAACACACTAAACCCCAAATTCCGGGGTTGTGCCGACCATTACCGCTCCAAACCAAACCGCCCATCAGTTCTTGGTAGACCTGTTACAAACAGTGAAGGGACTGGACAAAGGAGGCAAAACAGTGGGCCTCTTGAAACTCCATCTGCCAGAGTTCACCCATACACCGGCAACAGCCTAATACAACCTGTGAACCAAGGCGTGCCGTATAGGGCACAAAGATCTACCTACCCCATCTCCAAAATACAACGACCATTTTAGGGCAAGGAGGCCCAACAGCACAGCCTGCATGGAACTGCGGCCGCCGGGCCGTCAAACCTCACATAAACGTCCACCGCGAATCACCTTATGTATGGAACCGGCCGTTCACTAATGGAGGTAAGGGGGTCTTGGCTCCTCTCACGGCCAGTAGTAGTCCCTCCTGTACGAATAGGTGGGCGAATGCGGCGCCTTGGACATCTGGAAAACCTGTAACCGACATATGAGTTTATTTTACAAAGTGTTCAAGGGTAATAATAATACTTTGGAGGTATAGATTCCCTACCCAGCATTCGTCTGTAGGAATTTTACTCTATCTCAGCCCGAAAAGAGGTGGAAGGCAGGGCATGCTGAAATTAATATGGCGAGCAGGGAAAAGTGGTAATTTGGCATAACCAACCATTGGACTTCAAACTCAAACTCAAACCAAACTCAAACTCAAACTGCAAACACAACAGTAAGTTCTGAAGTTGTCTGGAAGGGTGCATTGCCTATTGGAACCATCACATCTTAGGCTGTTTTAACCAAGTTGGTATTCTACCTTTATTGGCTCTTCTCCGACAACAAGATTAATAGTGATGGCAATGTTGGATGAAATTCCTTATAATGGGGCAGACCCTCCAATTGGCAATTCAATGGAGATGGCTGCAACAAGTGCTCTGCTTAGAAGCTGGGATTGTAATCCATCCAACAAATCAAAAACTGCACCCGCTACGGTTATGGATTTGGTGTTTCACCTTAGACACTAATTATAATGAAGTTTATCATCCCACTAATAAAGCTATCTGCTATATTCAGAAATGTCCACAATCTTGCTTCGCCAGGTGATCGACCATGTGGCATAACATCGAAAGTTATTGGTATTGGAAACTCTAAATTGGTAACACATTCCCAGCTGCTCGATTCGGAACCCTACACTACCGAAATTCACAGAAGGTCAACAAATCACAAGCATTAAAAAACAAATGCTGGCTGCTTTGATCGGCCATTTGATTACCACCGGAATCTAGAACAAGCTATAATGGTGGTAGATAATATAAAGAATGTCATTGACCTATTATATGGAGCAACCCTGATGTTTTGTAGGGAGTTACGCTACTAAATAAAAAATAAACTGAAATACTATCTCTCCTATG